>BQNB010068216.1:0-32407 GCA_026074375.1 Tanacetum coccineum
AATGCTACGGTTATTTTGTCGGGGGTTTACTACCCAACATCTCAATTGGTACTTCAACAGATTTTTTTCATAAGTTGCAAATTATCTGATGTATGGTTCAACCAATGAAGAAAAAACTTAAGAAGTATTTTGAAAACATCCCATCGATAATTACTTGTGCAGCCGCTCAGGAGTCTTTAGAGATGTGCATGTGCTTGAAGGATCACTTAAACGCTCAAGAGCGTAAACAAAACACCTCTCCTCTTGAACTACCCTTAGACGTTGAAGAAGGTGTCTTTAATGACGAGGTGCAACAAAATGAAGCCACTCAACTTCTTCAGGAGAACGACGTCGTGATTATATGATGAGCAGCGGAGCCGAAGATGACCAAACCGGAGAGGGAGGGTCTATGTCACATGGTTACACTTACTACTAGTATTGTGTTGTATTTCCTAATCTTTTGTTGTATTTGCTTTATGTATTTCTTTTATGTTGTATTTCGTTTATGTAATATTATGGTTTGTATTCAATAAAAGTTGAAGGTTAATCAAACACCAAAAATAAAAAATAATAAAAAAAAAAAAACCCGGTCAAACCGGTTTTAGTGGTTAACCGGAACCGAACCGGTTCCAAACCGGCAAACCGGTTTCGGCTCCGTGTTGACCGAAACTGGTTCCTGTTTGACTCAAACCGAACCGATCTGGTTAACCGATTTGCGCACGACTAGATGCGGTGTTAGTGAGTAAAGTACATGAGCTATAAGCAACACGAGAGTCTTTGAGATTTGACAAATATCTCAATGACTTTCATTGTCTATCTCCCTTATGAAACAAACATAATATGTGTGAGGACCTTCAAGAGAAAGGAGTACAAGAGTTTCTATAAATGTGGAGACAAGCGACTTACAATTGATAAAGTATGGTTGTTGGTTTTCCAAAAAGGGAGGCATGCATGACATATCTCAACAACCATCACATGTTACCTTGTACTTTTATCTCATATATAAGAAAAGTTTGTAATAGAGAGTAGACATCGATTCTAAACAAACAAAAATAATACAATGTATTATAGTTGATAGAATAATCCTCTCATGAAGTATAAGCTTAACTTTGATTCATGGGAGTTTTATTTGTCATTCAATCGGGATAGTGTTCCGCAACTATCCCTTGTAAATCTTTGATTCATTTATAATAAGATTTATAAACATTGAAAAGTACAAATTGTGTTATTAGTTGTCTAATTGGTATTGTGTAAAATTTGTTCTTATTTTCTTATATTATTCATGTTTTACACAATCTTTAGGACCAACACTTATTTCCTAGTTTCATGACGTATAAGCCATTTTTCAAAATCCTTTTACGTATGAATTTTCCGTCTTTAGTTATTTCACTATGATTTTCCATAAACAAAACTCTACACTTATTGTCACAAATTTGACCGACACTAAGTAAATTAAAAGCTAAGTTGTCTACGTGTTCTACATTAGAGAGAGTAAGAGAGTCGTTAGAAATCGTACATTTGCCAATGATTTTCCCTTTTAAGTTACTTCCAAAAACTACGTTACCTCCTTCGTATTCATTTTATGTTGAGAAGAGACTTTTGTTTCCCATCATGTGTTCGGAGCAACCGTTATCTTAAATCCATTCGTCCGGCTCCAAACGAATTCTCAAGGATACCTAATTAATCAAATACAAACTCAAGCATTTGGTCCCCAATATCTCATAGTCCATAAATGTTAGTGTTGTAAATTCCTTGCATTTGGTTGTGATATTAAATGCAATTTCCCGTATGTATGTATACATGAGTTTGATTATTATTCCAATTCATGGGATACTAATTTTGGTAGTTAGGTCCACTAGAATTCCTTCTAGTTTGAGGTGCTTTAGATCTAGGTTCAAAAGAGTTTATTCTTTTAGGTGGAGGTGTTTTAGATCTAGACTCGGTTTTGAAAAATCCTAAACCATTTTTAAGACATGATTTAAGAGGTTTTCTTGTGGTGTTTTCATTAGCCTTTTGTATTACTTTCTACCTAACAATAACAAAATCCGATCGAGAAGAAGTTTGATGTGCGGTTGTCGTAGGACTTCTACACGAGAAGTTTTACAACTCCCTAGGCAGTGCACCTAATCGTTGTAGTGTAGTATAGGCAAGACTCGGG
This sequence comes from Tanacetum coccineum, assembly GCA_026074375.1. Taxonomy (NCBI): domain Eukaryota; kingdom Viridiplantae; phylum Streptophyta; class Magnoliopsida; order Asterales; family Asteraceae; genus Tanacetum; species Tanacetum coccineum. The sequence goes on from BQNB010068216.1 coordinate 2,138, forward strand.
GTTGTTTATCGTTCACTCGAGGAATAGGTTGGGAAGGATTGATCACGGTCTAACAGAATTCTAAGGGTTGAGGGAAGATTCTTTTTGTATTTTTGTATTTTATGAAAGCAGGTAAAATCATATAATTGAGAGAGTGGTTTGGTTTTAGCTATTAAACTAAATAATAATCTAAACTAATGGTGATAACAATAAGATAAAAGATTGTGTCTATTTAATCATGTATTACTCCCTAGATTGCTTCTCCTAGTGTTGTTGCCTTGTCACCCTTGTGATGATCTGTGTAACTATTTCCTAAAGCATGAACGAATTACACGAACCCGCCGTCTACTTAGTATGCCGCTAGAGCAACGCACATGCAAGGTAGTATGAAGACTATTACACGGCCCCTAGGAGTTTACTAAGTGCATGTAAAATACATTAAAAGTGGATCAACCATATTAGGGGGCAAGGTAGTATGAAGACTGTTACCCGATGGTATCCTTTCTACACAATCATGTTTCCCTAGACATATCAACAGCGATTATGGACAGAAAGCTGGTTTTCTAAGACCTAACGTGCACATCCATCACAAGAAACAACATCACTAAGATCTACATTCTAGGTTTCATACAATCATAAATAAACACAATAATAGGTTTAGCCAAGCATGTTAAAGATAAAGCAAGAACAATAGATCAAACAACACATAGACATATTGAATGATTGAGTAAACCTTACTTGATTAAAACATGAATTGGAAGAGGTACAATAGGGTTTTTAGGCCCTAAAATCGTCTCCTATAGCTGCTAAACGAACTAGGGTTGTACCCTCTTTTTATTCTAAAGTTACACACTGAAAACCCTAAATTCGGGTTTGTATATATAAGAAAATTGATGCGACGACGTCGCGTTTTAGTCGTGACACCGTCATAAAATAAATATTCTAGATCTGCGTTTAAGCCGGTGCGAGCTGACGCCGTCTTGAAATATGTGACTCCGTCACTTGATGAGTTGCGATGGCGTCTAGTATAGCATGTGACGCCGTCTCCAGGCTTTGTGAGCACAAATCTTCAAGAGTCTTGGTGTTGGTCCGTAGTCTTGTCCGTTTCTTCTCCAAATGAGCCCAAGTCACGTGTAATTCTTCCAAATGTCTTCCAAATGAGAAATACCTGAAAAGAAACGATTAAGTACCTATTTTAGGCATAAACACACGATTTTGGGGGTTAAACGACCCCGAAAAAGTGTATAAAATGACACCTCATCAAATACCCCTACACTTGGGATTTGCTTGTCCTCAAGCAAATAGGCTTTTCTATCTATACAATAACAATATGAGGGGTCATTTTACCTACTCTTTAAACATATTCTACAACACAACTTTTAAGACCTCGTAATTAAAAGCACGGAAAGTATATACTAGCACCTCACATAAGTGTTTGGGATTCTCTCTTTCACTTGGGTATATAATAAATTATAACATATGGGGGAAACGGAAAATCACACTCATTACCTGTCATAGCATAAAAATTACCAAAGGCTTGGTAAATGATCAAACCTCCACCGCTAGGTGCAAGTATTATTCATTACTATATAAGAGGTCTTTTAAAAGGTTGTGGGGTGTAGGTGTAAGATAACATACAATGGAAACGGAAACGGATGTGATACATTTGGGTGGCTTTGGGTGAATTTGGAGTGGAAGGGTTAGCTAATTATTTACACGAATACACTTTGGTTTGGTTGCTAAGCCAAGACTCAGACGAAGATATACAGACTCTACATCAAACTCTTTCTTTTTCTTTTCTTATTTTTTTTATAAGTAACATGATACAACATGGGGGTTTATAACACGTACCCTTACACTTGAGCTTTTACATACTCTATATTTACAATCTAACTAATAACCCATATTGAGGTGGATCAAAATAACATGGAGATCATTTGACAAACATATGGGGGTATTGACTTAACTTTTCTTTCCCATTCTTCCGCGAAATAAATACTACCATGAATCTCAATCGTCCCAAAACTGTATTTACAAGGATAAAGACTTAGCAACCGTGTACTCAATAATTAAGTTGGGTTAAAACAATAATGTACTAAAGGTGAGTACATATAAGGTAGGCTAAGGCTTTTTTAGGTGTAACGATTGGTGTAAAGGTGTCAATGCTCTTCATTAATAGTCCGGATTAACCAGAAAATTACGAAAACCGTGAAAAAGGATAGGCTCGGAGGGTTGTACTAGGGTATCCTGCACTAAAGGTGAATGCAAGGAAAGGGTGTGGGATAGTTATATGATCGAGGTGACCATCATAACAGTTACATGTTTAAAACATAGGTTAATCCTAATGCCACTTATCAAGCAAATTTTAATACTTACTATGCGGTCTCGAAATGCATCACAAAAACAAGTTTTAGAATTTAATATGCTACCGGTACACTCATATGAATTTTACTAACACCAGACATTCCAAAAAAGGTGACAAGGCAATGCATACATGGCTGTAATGAAGGAATAGACATGCACGTCTGCAGATCAACCCTAACTTGAACCGGGTAAAGATAAAATCATCTTGGGTTACCAACGATGGGTACCCAAATTCCTAAAGATCTAAGGGCGAACCTCGCATTTTTGGGGTGGAATTTTGAGGGTTGTTGTGCTAGTCATATAAATTCCTATCCATGGGATGCTAGTAATACTCGGTTTTCGTTGGTATGTGTCGTAAAAAAATTTAAATTTTGGTAAAAATCTCCTTTTATGCTGTGTTTCGATATATTACCCATCTTTTTAAGGACAAAGAAAATGACAAATGAAGAAATAGTTTCTAAGGCTTATTTTCCCCTACACTTATTTTGAACATTGTCCCCAATGTTCTCTGGAAGTACCCGTTAAAACGAATAATGGGAAAAGAAAACAAGGAAAAGAAACTAGTACTCCCCTGGTTTACTCAATAATAGAGAAGAAACATGCGATAACTGGTTAAATCGTCCTCCGAGAATCATTTAATGAAACTTCCTAAGAACTTTCAAGCTTCTCCTCATCAAATATAACCTGTAATCAAAGACAAAGACAACTATACCAAGCATAAAATCCACGGGTGAATGATAAATACAACCTCATTAACTAAGTTTAGACTCTATGAAATCAATAAAGATAGGATGAATGTGTTAACGTAATCGTGGTTTTCTGCAGGTTTATAAAAGAATTACAAATTTTAAATATTGCACAAGTTATATTTTCAAAAATACTTAAAAATTTCGAGTTTTCTGTAGCTGGGCTCATGACACCGTCAGGAAAATCCTGACGTCGTCACAATAGACGAGCTGACGACATCACATACAAATCGTGATGCCGTCTCCAAGCTCTGAGAAAATTCAGTTTTTGTTTTTGATGAAAAATTTCTTGTACGCAATCATATGACTCAAAACAAACACACAAGACACACGACATTCATAATTGCATTAATTTAAAATATTAGATTGCCTCCCAAAAAGCGCTTGTTTTGGTTCGAGTCGCGAGCCTGACTCTATGCTTATTTGACGCGTAAAAGGTGGGTCTCCCCTACACTTGAGGTTAAGTGTGGGTGATAGTAGCGATACACACCATACGACAACTTTAATAGAGGGTTCCAATGTTTTTTTTTCATAAAAAAAAATAAACTTTGTGCAAGTCAAAGCGTAGCAAATTCCCCAAACTTTTATTCACTTTCAAACCTCTATATATATTGAAAGGAATTACACACACTTGTTTATGAGGGAGAAAACTGAACTCCATTTCTAATCTGATATAAAAGCTACATACTTTGTTCTTGTTTCATTTACAATTCCACCCGCATCGGAAGCATAATGGACCCCTTGCAAGATTACCAAACCAACATTCGTCGAAGCCAGATATGGAGGAATAAAGTTTTGGAAACCCACTGTTTACCTTGTGAAAATAAGTGACTTAAAGACCCAGCAAGAAAATTAAGTTGTTGATGATCTATCGTTCGCGACGTATTTGCATATAAGTATCAATCTTTGCCGCATATCACACTTAGGGTAGCATAACTCAGACGTAGGGTCGGGTTCACTCTGGTTGCTGAAATCGGTTCAATACCTACTTCCAATTCCCTCCCATGCACAATAAAAATGATAGATGCAGGTGTAAGTCTATTCAATAATCATTTTTCAGTGAAGAATTTTCTTACTTGATATAAACTAAATTTCTTTTTAGCCTTATATCTACTATGAACATCATTTTCCTAGCTGAGTCAATGGCAATGCTAATAATTCTCTTCCTCATATACCACCTATCCTATCAAGTCATACAAAGACCTCAAAAACTCATTATAGGCTTAAACAATCATTCAAGGCAACTTAATACCTCAACTTCATATTGTGACTGTGTTGTTAATTAGATATATCTTTCAAAATCTCAAGAATTAGCCATATATGTAGATATCAGTCTATGCTTGCAACTGGCTATCTAAATCAAGATGCTAAAATGCGTATGGTTTCAATATGGCTCTACCTCATATTAAGCTTCACATGGCCTTGTTCAGCTTAGTAAATCTGAAAAATATCTAACACGTATCTATATATCTAATCAATATATCTAATATCTAGGCCTACTTGTTTATGTAAGGTCATTATCCAATCAATATATCCACCCAGGGTGTTATCTTAAACACAAAAGCTTATTCTTAGGCTTATGAGCTTTTTGATATTTTAAAAAGGTCATAAGCTCAATTTTTTACTTCTGAGCTTATAGCTTATTTAAGCTTATCAACTCAAGCTGATAACCTCGTTGGCCTAAAAAGCTAAGCTTGTTAAAACACAGTCATGTCTATTATCAATAGGTATTTTGTACCAAAAAATTGTCAACTGATCTCATCACAAAAGATATAATTTGCTGGAAAACTATAAAAAATCATCAAAACCTTGTAAAAAATAGAGACATCCTTATCGTTATCTAAATCATATTTTATTTTTGCCAAGAATGGATCTCTGATTCTTTGAAAAACACAGATTGAGGAGATAAATTACGGCACAGTAAGTGGTTGAGCAAAAAAAATAAGCAATCCCATACACTATCGAAATAAGCACAAATAGTATAGTATTTTGAGCGGGTTCTGACCCGGAAAAAGATATACCTCAGAATTAGCTTTTGAGTACACAATTTCTTCGGCTTTTAGAACAACATTTGGAAGCTTGTCTTTCCATTCTTTGCTCCTCCTTATCCCTAAGGTATCCATCTCATTCACAAACCAAAAAAACACAATATGCTCCTTTTTACGATCACAAAAACATTTATAATCGAAATGAAACAATGAGAACTTTGTATACCTATAATAAAATACAGATGATTGACAGTTATTTTGCTGAATAGCCATTAAACACAGCCATGACAAACCAATTCACGCCTTGGTTTAGTTTTCTCCTATGGCTTTAAACTCGAACTCATCAATGCTTCCTGCCCTTCTAGCCATTTTTGTCCCGATAAGCCCGGTTCCAGGAAGCTGCATTAATTTAAATGTTAGCCCATGAAGAATACTCAATTTGCAATTTGTGAAATCTTACCTTGCGAGAAGATGTGATTTTATTCACCAACTACAACAGAAACCGCAATACTTCCTGCACCGGCTGCAACATAAGCAAACCTACCGGCTCCGATTACTGGTACAATGAAGCATCATCATTAGCTAACAAAAGTGGGACTTGATCCCCATACTTTGTAACATTAGGGTTTGAAACAACTTCTTTAATTTGATTGGATTGCATATGGGTACCATTGAGTAATGCCTATGCTACATTCTCTCGACCCATCTAATTCCAATTTACATTAAAAGACAAAAAATGAACAGAAACAATCCATGTTAACTCATTCATAAGTAAGTGACATAAAACTGCGATATACTTCAAAATCAGAAACACACCTCGTATCAGGTTCCGGCATGTTAGATAAAGGATTTGCACTATCGAGTATTGGAATATCATATCGTCAAAGTTCAAAGTATTCTCTTTTGCTCTGGTCCTACATATGCAACATATAGGTATACTTCAAATGATAAAAAGACATTTATTTAAGTATGGTAACTTGTAAATGAATTACTTACAAAACTTGCATCTTCATCTTGAAAAGACATCATGAGCGTCTTCTTGAATCTTTCCAACTGCATTAGTTAGAAAAATAAGATTCACGTCATCACTTAAGAGACGATGTTTGGCATTACATTTTAAAGTAAGATTTCTTTAGAATACAACTAAATAAAAGGTTTCAAATTGCAATGATAAAAAGGGACAAAATAGGTAATTGTTTTTGTATAAATTACGAATCCTCTTACAGTAAGTTAGGCAAAGGATTTGCATTGTCGGGTGTTGGAGTTGATCCAAATACACACCGTTTAGGCAGAAGCGTGCATTTGGATCAACTTCAACATCCGGTCCTCTTGGAAGCTCATTTGCACAATCACAACCTGCGTGAAGACAACCTGAAACAAGTATACCACATAACATTGAAACATTAGAAACAATAATCTCATATAAGTGATGAAAGGCCACGTAATTATCAACTCTGATTATTACCTCAAAAAGGTATCACCATATCTGTTGAAATTAAGGTATGTTGATTCAATGCACTTACCAATTAATTCCTGTAGTTGGACAAAGGTTTGATTAAGCAGATGTTGGAATGGTGTGAATCAGAACCAACCAAACTAGGCATACTGCCATTCTTATAAAGCTTAATAAACTTTTTTTTCCTTTTTTTGCTTAAGAACTTGTTACTTATGTCAAAGTAATGTGTTATGTTCATATACATGAACATCATCTTCATCAAAACAAACCAATCCAAACCAAACCGAAACCCCCAAAATTTTATGTTCGTCTCACAAAAAACCTAATTTTCAATTGAAACCCTAATTAAATTAGAATTAAAACTAAGGGTGTGGTTGCTTCATGGCACTTAACAACATAAACGCATATGTTATTCATAGCTGCAGATAACAAACCAAACCAAGAATAATCAAAATTATTTTTTCCATCAGCTTTTTGTGTTTTGAATTAAGTTAGCCGATCATCCTACACAATTTCCACATATTCTCATCTTCTTCTTCTTCTTCATTTAAGGCAGAAAAAGAATTAGACATGGAGAGATTATCTTTCTTAGATGAATTACCAGTCGTCTTCAACATAGGTGTCGATTGAGATGTATAACCCACATAAGTAGTTCCCTTCTTTGGTGCACTTGTAGTCGCTTTAGGCTCATATCTAACATTATGTTTAACCGAAGGACCAGTAAACTGACCGCCATTAGTAGACTTGGACTTACCTTTCCTCTTCTTCTTTTTACCCACTGTTTGGAAACCATCATTAGTCTTCTCAGCATTAGGGGTAACAACATTAGAAGTAGCAACAATAGGAGGACTCACCACTTTTTTAGGGCAATAGTCATGAACATGACCAAAAATCTTACATGTATCACATCTGGGCGGCCTCCATTCATACTCAACACGGATGGTTTCTTTGGTAAAATCATCCTCAGAAAGAGATGGAATACCAATAGTAACAACATCCACGAGATCAGCCTCTGAATTTACCTCAATTAAGCACCGAGCAAAACTACTCCTACCCCACGAATCATTACACATGGAGCTTGTGTATGAATCAAGCATAACAGGTTTACCAATGAACGTAGCAATTAGACTAATACCATCCTCTTCAAAAACTTGAATAGGAACATCATGCAATTTAACCCATATCGGAATACGAGTCAATTCTTCTTTGAGCAATCTAGTATCCATCGACCATTTCTTGAGAATGATCAGAGATTTACGAATCAACCAAGGACCACCTTCCAGAACAGCCTCTAAACCAGCTCGGGAATCAAAATTAAAGAAAAATAAGCCTTTGGAATTCATCATAATTCTTTTCAGCCCATGTTTCGCCCAGTTGTTCCTAGCATAATATTCAACAACCGAAAACGCCATTCTCTTTCCAATAAAGTAGCCATATAGAGTGTGTTCAAAGCGAGTACTAACCTTTTCAACAACTTTACGAGGAATAGAGATGTTAACACCATCAAATACGGGATCAGCCACCAAGGTACGAAAGTTGTAATTAACATTTGGTTGATCCTTTGCACTTCCACCCGCAACTCCGGCATAGGATGTTGACATACGCCGTATCCATCAAGGAAGATATGGTGTATCTGTGCCTACACTTTACTAAAGACCACGAAGGAAACAAGATCCAATACGCCATATATAGGAAAGATCAATATGCCGTATTCAAGCCATATGGAAATAAAATATTCTGGAAGATATCGAACGTGTTCCCTACTCTAAGAAATTCCTAATACACCGTATCGAAGATTTTGATACGGCGTATCGACCTTTTTCCAGACCTTATAATTAGAAAACTCAAAAACGAGTTTTAAGTGTGCTAAATCATATTTTTGATACCTAAACCATAAAAATTGATTTTCAGATGAGAAGAAGAGCAGAAGAGGTCTTGCAACGTAATCAATTCCATAAGAAATAACTTGTAATCTCCTATACTCTTGTAATCGTTCAGTTTTTGATATTATTCGTTAACTCGGTTAGTTTACCTTGGCTAATATATTCTCTTGTATTGATTATGACGTTTAAAGACTAATACCTTTGGTATTAGCCATTATTATGAAGATCTGGATATTTGGTTTCTTTATCTTGATTGATTAATTTATCGTTGATTGCTTGTTTATGTTTATCAATTTATACTTATTTACGTGCTTTTGTATGCGGCCAATCATTCAACTAGATCTAGTGATACAGACCAAGTAATCTAGATGTCGGGATAGCTCTCCATATAGTGATTTATACATCTAGACCAATAGGATCACAAATAACGACATATCTTTGCCCTTAGATTGTAAGCTTAGTTGGACCGGCAGGTGACCCAGGGATCAACGAGTACGTTCTTAGTTAATTGGTAAAGACGACTACTAGTGTATGAATTGCCATTAAACAGTAAGTGGGTAAAATCTCTATGAGCTAGGGTTTAACAAGATCATCATTGATTTAATCCCTAAGATAGATTATAATCAGCAAATAAGGATGCTTTATGTGGATGCGTTTAATTGTGACAGAATTCTACGTGTCTAGGTTTAAGAAAGAAGTACTGCCTTAATCTAAAGAATGATATGCCGCATCGAGACAAGTAATCATTGCACTAAATAAACAAATCAACGTTCTGATCGGATTCATGATGGCTAATACAGTTTTATTATATTTGGCTAGACTACTCTTTTATCTTTTGTTAATTTCTTGCGTGTGTTTTAGTGTGTTAAGTTGATATTAGTCATCACAAAACCCGTGCCAGACTCAGGCTGAAACCCCCTTATCTGTTAGATTTAGGATTAACATAGGTTTAGCATAGGTTTAACATAGAATAGAATTAACTTAGCTTAGATAACCAAAATATTAATAAATTGAAAGACTTTTTCTCGCTCTTAGTAATCGACACCCTACTTACCATGAAGCTACCACCGATCGGGTACACTGCCCGTTAAAGTGTTATTTTTTGTTAAGTCGGCAAAATATAAATTTAAAACTTGAAATCATAAAATTAACATCCTTACGGATCTTCCTCTCCTTTTTCCTTTTGACAACATTGAAGTCCTCATCCACATCCATCACGTCATCATCAACTTCTTCTTCATCTCCTTCAACTTCCATTCATCAACCACGTTTGAAACCACAACAGCAACCTTTCCTCTGCATCGCGTACTATCTGCGTCCTCGGCTTTTGCTTTTACAAAAATACAGAATAAAGGGTTAATGTTAGTACGGCTTCATTTCATACAATCAATAAATAAAAGAAGCTTTGCAATTAATATAAACAATAGTATCGGTAATCGACTCGCCGTACTCACGAGGTAATGATCCTCGACCTTATAGTCGTTGTTCATGTCACTCTTCGGCATTTTGCAACCATTTGATCAAAGCACTTTCTTTCCCATGATGTGTGTGTGCTTTTTTGTGAGAATAAAATTAAAAGAGAGGGTTAGGGGGTTAATATATAGAGCCGGATAAAGTTTGTTGCAAAAATTTTGTTGGTGTGGGTGGCCCCACTAAATTACCTCCATTCCTACATCTCGCACTCACTCTCTTCTATGATTTTATTTAATTAATTACTTCATGTTTACAAACTTAGACTCGACACAACCGCGATCCGAGACTCACAAAGAATAACACGCAAACAACCAACACGTCCATGTCAGCCTCCCTAATAAACACGTTGGTTATAGGTTAAACCACGTTATGGTTAACATCGATCACATGATTATTTAAATAGGTTACGCTCGGTTGATGTCTCTTTACCATACGCTCTGTGTCCCAATGGCCAATGCTACATCATTTTGTGTTAAAAGGAAATGGTCGTGGGTTCAAGTCCTGCGCAAAAATAAATTTTAGGGCCTTTTGCATATATATACCTCTAAAGATGCAAAATTGCATATATATCCAAAACATGCATAAAATCCTTTGTACCATATGCACTAAAAACTTGGTGCCGTGGGCAAAAGTGATCCACGTCAGCACTTTTTCCCATGGAACCAATTTTATTAAAATAAAAAATACATTACATAAAATTAAAAAAAAAAGACATTACGTAAACTAAAAGTAAGACGATAAAAAAAATACATAAAGTAGACTACCTCTTGTGGTGCAATATAAAGCTGGTTCATTACTTTTTATTCGCGCAATATAGCCGCGTCAATTCGATTCCATCTCGCCTGTTTAAAATGAGTGATTGCCTAGTACCTTCAAGTCCTCGGATCACTTTTGAGAATTGATTAATTCAACTCTCGCCGAAGTCACGTGGTCTAAACGTTCCATCTTTTCCTCACGATCTAAGCGTAAGTTTTGGTCCATTTTGAAACAATTGTCCGAAGTGAACCGGAAGAGGGCGGTCCGAGTTTGAAGATCGTTGACTTTTAGGCATTCTTTGTTTTTTTGTTTGGCTGGAACGCGCAACTCGTCAATCTTCCAAAGAGCTCGGGTTCTTTCCATACGATTACTCCTCCACGGTTTCTTTTGCGTTTGTCAAATCGATTTTTCCACTTGTGTTTGTCTTCAAAAATAAGCACGCGCTCCGGGTGCTTAAAATTCGAACGCCGCAATTACATTTATATCAATATTTCAAACCCTTGCCATCCCACTCACATCATTCTCTAACGCTGAGAACCTTAGTTTCGTTCACAGAGCGAATTAAACCTTCCGACCTCTCAGGGTTTTTATTATCGGAGATCCACTTTTCCCGTCAATATGGTTTTTTCGTTGACGTAACCGGGAATTTATTTTCTTTGCTTGTTCATTGTTATAGCTCAAGAACTGTACTCGACAAAACGTTTCAAGTTTTTTGTTCGAACGACATTTGGATCTTCCGAATATTTGTTATGTAAAATTCCTGCCAAAAAAACGTCCTCATCTTGTTCGAATTGTTTCGCGTACCGGCTCCTTCGTCAGTTGTTTCATGGTTTTCTTTATAGCCCATTTCTTGACATAAACTTATTTGGTATATTTCGACGTCGGGCTCTTCGTTAACGGCTTGTTCGGAGTGTTGTTCGGATATGGTTGTTCGGTGAAATTTGAGGGAGATATGTTTTAAGTTGGTTTTATTTGAGTAGGTATTTGATATAGTTATTATTTCAACAAAATCCTAATTTACCACCCTAAAAAGGTAAAAACCCACAAAAACAACGGATTCAAAATTGTAAAACATTTGAACAATTTTTTGAAAATTTTACCTGAACCAGGAAGTTGTGTGTGTTTTTGTGCAGAAAATCCTGACCCGGTCAAAAATAGTGGGGAGTTAGAGAGTGTGATGGGGGTATTTATAGCGAGAAGTTGTTACGGAAGATGATGATGTTTTTATCCCGCGCATGCTCCACGTGTCCTCGCGGCATTACATGATTTTGGTGTGTGCTTAACGAATTATTTTACTTCGAGAGTGTGAGATTATTGAATGATTTTGGTGATTCTTTTTAACTTGCGTATAGCGGCGGCGATAAATATTGTTATATTATAAATATAGTGAACGAATTGCTAACAGAACTCTCTCCGCAATTCTCTACCCGCTTAGTGCAGTGAATTCATTTCACAACACTCAGAATGTATATGTATTCATTACTATTTTTATTACGAAACACTATCTACATATACTTGTTCATTTATCGAACAACAACATGAGATAATTTCAGAAGAAATATAATGATGGAAACCTATACCTCCTCACAGATCTGTACAAGAAACATGTATACTTTTGCTTCATTCAAAGCTCTGAACAAAAAAACCTGTAATAGATTTGCAGGAGTCCTAAACCTCATAGGATGACCTGACACATTACATTTATTTTGACGCTTATTAACACTAATTCCTAAATCAAGTAAATTGAGCTGTTTTGAACCATAATAAGCCCAACCTAAACACCCACTGAACCTCTTTTTTATTTCAAATAAAATGATGCGATAATTTTTTAATAAGTGAAACAAAGTATACATGTGCATTGTTGAAGATTGTTAGTATGCAAAATGAATCACGTCATATATAATTGCTACCATTAGCCACTTGATAATGAAGAAATCAGTAGCCATGGGGTGTTGAGTTGTTTCAAATTAGGTGGAAAATAACTTCTTTTACGAGTAGTTTTTATTATGATGTAATAGTGTGAAATGGTACCATAATTAAATACGGTAGTTGGGGGTTGAAGGATAGTTGGGGGTTGAAGGATGATAATGGATATAATGAACGGCATAGATTATGATCCGTGTGAGTGTGATCAATGGTTAAGATTAAGAGTTTGTTTGGTGAGTATTCTGGATTGATGACATGGCATAAGATGATTAATGGTCAAGTTATACCGGTTGAAAAAATGTATGCGAATTATATCCCTGTTAACTTATAACTTAACCCAACACTTAATATGAACGGTTACATGTGAGAAGATAGAGCTTATTACGGTTTTCAGATCAACCCGCATAAGATATCTTTAAACTTTGCATATAATTTTTTGTTTTTTTACAAAAATTATCCAACTAATTTCTTATTTTTATTTTAAATATTGCCTACCGTATGGTCGCGATCGTCAAATTTTTATAAAGGTCGAGCTTGAGCTCGGCTCGGTTTGAGCCTTATTTTCTAAGCTCGAGCTCGGCTCGTGGTATGTTACACAGGCTCGGGAACGGCTCGAGCTCATCTCGTTTATACAATTTGACAAGGAAAAATTAAAACTTGACTCAAGCTCGGCTAGTAATATATTTATTTTGAGCTCGTTAATAAGCTTGTTATTGAGCTCGTAATAAACTCGCCGATAATACAAATGCATAACGTTTTATAAATGTTTAATACTTATAATATCCTAGTGATGTTTAGGATCGTTTAGGATCGCGATCCCAATCGAGCTTTGTATAGTATAGCCTCAGGCTGCGGAGCTCGATTCGTAAATGAGCTGCAACTTAGGCTCAAGTTCGGGCTTGGGCTCGAGCTCGTTTAGACTCGACTCGTTCGAGCTCTTTACTAATAATACCAACCAACATTGTAAATATAGTAATTTGAGTTCGTTTAATGATTAAAAGCTTGTGCCCCCGTGACACAAGTTAGAAAATCCCATAAAATAATTTCTTTTCATTTATTTATTGCAACTACCAACACATCATAAGAAACCATTTTTTTTGTAACTAATGCAAAATATCTCCTCGTCTTATTCAGCCTGGAGTTCTCAATCAGCAGGAGAGGAGCAATTACGGGAATCCCAATCTGGTCAGGGTCATACGGTTTCATTTGGGAACTGGCAGGCTCAAGCCTTTCTGTTGGCGTTGGCGCGTTTAACCTGCACAAAATGAGAGAAATGTTATCTGTACAATATTACAAGTCATACATGAAATGAAATTTTTACGAGAAAGTTGGATTATTACTTGTTACAATCAACATTAGGGTCGATCAAACGCGCATCAACATCTATATGACAAAGCTGAGGAATCTGCTGAGCTCGGCCCATGTTAATCCCCATGAGTAGCGCAACTTGCTTTAAGCATTGGCAGACTAATTTGAAGTTTTCACTGAACAACGAGAAGTTACACAAGATATAATTGTTGCTTGTTACGGTGTGCCAAGTGATCTGATTTATAGCGAAACAGTCAAACTATAGTGTTGATTGAATAAGATAAAAAGGGCAAGATAGTGTTGAGTAAAATGTGATCACTTCTAATTATGTACTGCGTATTGTTTATGGACGATTGATAAAACTTGTAAACCTATGCAATAACCGATGTCTTTTAAAAAAAAATCATGATTACACCTTTAGTTAAAATGCGTAAAACGTGAGTTGTATCTTGTTTCATGCATATTTTTATATCTAATGTTTTAGATGGTTTAGTAAAAAAACATGATAATATCAAATTGTTTTACGAGTAGATGGCTATGTAAAAGCATGTGATCATATATATGCATTATGCAATCAGCCAAATGCCCAAATATGTAGTAAGATAACTGTGGGCATGATTACTTTACGATTTACATTAAAGGATTTTAACACATTGATGTTGAAAATGATTTAAGTTATTTTTTCAAATTTACACCTATAAGTAACATACCCGTCGAAGATTGAAGAAGTAAAGGATGTATCTGCAACCTTAAGGTCGTCCAAAGGTCTAAATCGCCATTTGGCGTTGTAACTCTTAGTGATCACGGTATCCTTCTTTTGTTGATACTCTAGGTGTCTTTTGGTTGTTTGTCCGGAGTTGGTCTAGGTTTTAACTTAATGGTATTTCACGTTCTGCTTTTTTTAGGTTAGAGAGGCTCTCTTATCACGTGAAAATTTAGGTCTTTGTTGTGGGATGTGTTGAAGCATAATTTGGTTGGGCTGGTCTTGACGAGTCTCATGGTTACGTTTGTCGTCTTCCCGAGCCTTGAATAGTTCTACACACAAAGAAGAACCGGTTAGAAGGGGACCCGAGACCGGAGCCCCGGGATCCACCCTCCGACGGTCAAGTCAGAATAGTATAAGCATATAGTAAAGAGGTGGTAGAGAATAACCTGTGTAGGTATCTGTAGGTAGGATGATCATACCCTTGTATATATAGTGTATGTATCATTCGCTAACTATCAATATGTTTTCTGAGTATTAATACTCATTATAAAAACCCGGCAGGCCACATCTACCATGAGTTCAAGATTAAAATGTGAGTACTTCTTATGAATTCTTTGAATGTCTGATGAAACTTGTGAGCATAATATGCAGTTCCCAACTTAGAAAATCAAGCAATATTATGTACACCAAAATTCAGCAAAAAAGTATACAACTTATTCATGAAAAGATAAATGTGACCTTTTTTTTTTTTTTTTTGTAAACCTTTATTGTTAGCTGAAAAAATCCCATCATGTTGACCATGATCATGCAAACTCTTGTTATGGTACTTCTATTTGTACCTCATTTGACTCAAGCATCAAGAGTTCAAAAGTTTGATCATGTTAGTGAGCCAATGTCAGCAGCACGTCTACATGGTGAGGAACCATCACCAACAGTAAGTGCACATGGCGAGGAGTCACAGCCAATGCCAGCGGCACGTCCACATGGTGAGGAACCATCACTGACAGCACGTCCACTTAGCGAGGAACTAACACCAGCAGCACGTCCACATGGTGAGGATAGCCGGCCAATGCCATCAGCACGCCTACATGGTGAGGAGCCATCACCAGCAGCACATCCATATGGTGAGGAACCATCACCGACAGCATATAGGAGTCATTAACTTCCTAGTGGGTTGTCCCATTAATGAAATAAACACACCTATGTACTGTTTGTTTAGGCTATCCCCTGCCAACATCTTTATCTTATCCTTATGAAATTTACAATGTGTTATGGTTAAGTTTTGTTTTTAGTATTTTTTGAGTTTGAACTGGTATGGATCTGTTCGTAAATAGATTAGTTAACTATACAACGAAATTGGAACATTGACAAAAGTTTATGTTATTATTCATTAACATTAGGCCACTGAATAATGACAAAGTTGATCAAATCCTGATGGTACTTTGTTCTCGCGAATTTAGCTACACAACATATAAAAGATTCTTAAAATTACAACTGTTATTAGGGATCAATTGGCCCATGTCTTCGTAAAAAGTAAAATTTGATACCAGTTGGTTCTTTTGATGAGGATTTCAATAGTAAAAGATCTACAGTCTAGAAGACATTCCTCCTGCGACCACAATCGTCTCACCCGTTATATATGAAGCTTCATCAGATGCCAAGAAAGCAGTGGCTGCTGCCATATCTTCTGGCGTCCCGAGTCTCTTGAACGGTGTCTTTTCTTCAATAGCATTTCTCTTACAACACAACCAAATATGTATATGATTTGTTTTATCAAAAAAAACATAGATAATTCATTACAGAAACCTAATCTTTTAGTTAATGCTTCATACATAAGCAAGTATTAAAAAATACATGTCGACCCGACTTATTTGAGTTGATGGACTAAGTTAAGGTTGCAAATGCTAAGGCTTGAACTTGGTTTGCAAAGTCAAACCACCTAGCTTGGCTCGACTTATGGTCATATACTCGAGCAAGCATTTTGAAAATCAGGCTCACAAGCACTTGTATTGTGGTCATATAATTTAGTTCATTAAAAACAACTCTATATAAATTTTAGATTTGCAGTATGTATATATATTATAAAGACATATTGATCCTTTCTACATCAGATCATAAACTTGAGCAGAAGAAACTTACAATTGTGTCGTTATCGGTGATGAAACTTGCAAAGTGTGTTGGTACAGTTCCTGGTGCAACACAGTTGACACGAGTATGTGGGGCCATCTCAGTGGCTAGTGCCTACAAGCCATAGAGAATGTGCTACTTAATCAACTCGTTAAAATTGGAGTCCTATTCCTTTTAGTCCCTTTTAACATTTCTCTGTGAAACATGGTATCTAGAATAACAATTATATGGGGCCGTATAACTTCTATTGTGGCCAATGTTTAGCAACACGAAAATAAGAATATGAGAATTATGTGCATGATTATACCTTGGTAAGACCAAGAAGATAGGTCTTCATGACGCCATACATAGCCATGGAAGATGGAGGTTGGAAAGCACTAAGAGAAGAAATGAAAACAATTGACGAACCTTTAGTTAAGTGTAAGGGATGCATCCTGTCATACATTTGAAAAACGAAAATACACTAATGAGTTACAGCACATCTGAAATGTCCCGTATTCGAATTTCAGCACCAGTTTTGATGTATAAAAATAAAAAGGACATCAGAAGTTGCAATGAGAATAGTTAGGAATCAAAGGCCCAGAACTTTTAGATAGCCCTTAACCTCATTGTTCAAAAATCGTCTAAAGGACACTTTACCTGAAGAAGCAATATAGCGGTTTTTCTATTAATTTTCCAAAGCTTGTCAAGGGCTGATTCCTGGGAGTCGAGAATGGCGTCAATTGAGGGATTTGCAGCAGCATTTGACACTATTACATCTATTTTCCCGTATTTCTGTGTCCATAAAGGTAAAGGATTTTAGAACGAAGCAACATAATCTGCTTGAAGAAGAGAGCACACACATACACAGATACAAACTTATGCAATAGGTTAATAGAAACACAAGAAACAAGAAAAAAAAGGTAGAACATGAAAGATTATGCCATTGGCACAAAGTACACAGTAAAGCCCCTTTCCACTAATACCAGCAAACGACTATTATACATGAAAAAATAATACAGAAGAGGCAAGAGGCAATATAAAGAGCGACTGATGTCAACTTTGAAGTATTTATAGATTTTAATACATATGCAATCCTGTTAGGACTTCGCTCAAAGATTGGACAACTTACAGGTGTACTAAAAGATACTGATCTAGGGGGTGTTTGGATGTGTATTTATCTTGAATTAGTTTGAGTGTTTGGGTATAATATTTACAATTCTGATTAAGGTCAAAATAATTAGATTAGCAGAGGCAACTGAGAAATTGTACGAAAAACAATAAATGTCAAAATTACCTACATATCCTTCATTTTGATTGACATATAATCTGATTACCTAATCATGATTCTGATTGCTAAAGTCGAAACAATGACTTTCAATATGGACATCCAGCCCCACCCTTGGTCTCGGTGTCTAATGCTGCAAACACTTTCTGGTCATAAGTAATAATTTTTGACCGAAAAGCACAGTTTGTGGCACCTCAGGAACTCTTAACTATGACATGAGCATAATAAGGGCACCTTTATTATTTTCTATTTCACCTTTTGTACCTTGAACACACTTAAAATTGATGCTAATAATAGAAAGAAAGAAACTACCGCACATAAACACAATCTTGAGAAAGAGCACATATATCACATACACGATTCAGAACTATGGATGTCTCAAAAGATGGCTAACTTGAAACTTAAATTATTCGGTTGATAGAGACAACTAGTATAAGAATATGATCCAAAGTCATTCTCACCTCAACTGTTTGTTCAATGAGATTTGTTCTTTGCTGTGCATTAGATACATGGCATACCACTCAAGCACCTCAATACCTTGTTGTTTGAGCTTTTTCAACGCCTCGTCTAAATTTTTCTGAAAATATATACCATTTGATTAAACTCAAGTTAAACACATCAAAAAGACATAATAGGGTGTCTCTAGGTAGGAATATAGCAAAAATCCAGTTTGACTCACATATCGATATAACAAGGAGATTGATTAACTTTCATATGATGAAACCTACTCCATGAGAATTAAAATGATCATCTTTCTTGGTGTGTGTCATATAAATTACTAAAAATTTTTGTCTTTCTTGATGAAACCTAATTATTGATCTGGATGAACAAGATTGTTCACACACAATAGAATAGAGAAACCATGGTTTCTGACTTTTGGCCGACTAATAGAAGGGGTTTGAACCCACCGCCACATAGACTTAAATCGGGTAAAACCAACCCCTTTGACAGTAGTGAGTTAAAACCCAAAATGGGCAAAGAAAGAAAGGGGTGACCTACTAACCTGTCTATGAGAGGATATAACAACAGAGGCACCTTTAAGAGCAAGCCTGTGAGCAATACTAAAACCAATGCCTTGTGTTGAAGCTGTTACTATTGCTACTTTCCCTTCAAATCTTCTTCAAATCTTACTGGATTTTGAATCCATTTTTTATTAAACAGCAACCTTTTTAACGTTGCAATTTATAAATAACTAACAGACTTTGAAACTTGTGTCGGCATATAAGACACACAAATATATAAGGTTAATGTAAGACTTTAGTGTTTTGACAACTATTTTTTAGGCTTAGCCAGCAATTTTTCACCCGTGTAAGTAGAGGATTTTGGAATGTATTGTCCATTTTCTAAGATTTCAAGAGAAAGTGTTCAAGTCCATCAACATTGAGTAAAACGATATTTCCAACTAAAAAAATCTTTCACATCCAATTATGGGACATGTGTGACATGAGACCCTCCTCTAGAATCTAGGACTTCTGGGAGGTCCTTATTGTTAAGAACATTATTGGTAGTGTGGAAACTAGAAGGGGGGTTGAATAGTTTACCCGTTTTTTTTACGTTTTAAAAGTTTACTTTTAAAAATGTATAGATCTGAGTTATATGTTCAATCGAATCACAATATGAACAAACAATAACTATCTAAATTAAAACACGATAACAACAATAATAATGTAAAGAGATAAGGAAAGAAACAACAAAACCAAGACACCAAGATTTTATAGTGGTTCGGCTACGAAGCACCTCTTCGCCCTACTCCACTCCCCGTGTTTCCGACTCGAGATTTCACTATGACAACAAGCTCCCTTTAGACGGAGAAAACCGTTTACACATCGCTTACGTTATTTTCCGAATGTCAAGTCCTAATCTTAGCTAGAACCAATCTAGCTCTTAACATGATATACTCACTCACAAGATCTACACTATCGGATCTACACAATATCCGAATCATACAAATAAACAAGATAAATACAATAGAGTTTTGGTACTAATTACTACAACAATATAAGGGTTTAGGGTCGACAATTTCGACCCTAAGTTACAAAGGGTGTCGACCCAAAGTACTTAGGGTATATGATAAACTTAAATAAGCTCATAATTATAAGCTAAAATCAAACAAGCTCGTAAGCCCACATATAACAATAACCTTATATATGGGTTTATGAGCTTGAGCTTGTATTTTATAAGCCCTAATTTTCTGGCTTATTTTGAGACTTGTGGGCTATGTATGAGTTTATCATAGTATGATAAACTTACAAGTCTCAAAATTAATATAAACCAAAAAAAAAACAAATAAGCTGGTAAGCCACATATAAGCTTCAACAAACACGGCAATGATTGAGTATGCTAATTTGAAAGTAATTGCACGATTGAGGGTTTATATAGTGAATAGCAGTAACTAGTATATGTAAATGAAATGAGGAAAACAACCTGCTTAAGCTGAGATTTATCGAGATTAGAGAGAACAAAGAACTTGGTAGCGTCGTCTCCGGTTATCCGACCATCTCCATCTGTATTTATACAAAAAAGAGAAATAAGTAAGGGGGTATTTGTTTCGGCTTATATGAATCAGCGTAGTTGAACCACTGTTGATATATTTTCTGATCATCTTTCGAACAAACACC
The DNA here is from genome assembly GCA_026074375.1 of Tanacetum coccineum. Classification (NCBI taxonomy): domain Eukaryota; kingdom Viridiplantae; phylum Streptophyta; class Magnoliopsida; order Asterales; family Asteraceae; genus Tanacetum; species Tanacetum coccineum. The sequence continues at coordinate 22,735 of BQNB010068216.1, forward strand.
CATCGTAGTTCCTCCTCCTCCTCCTCCTCCTGTTGTTGTTGATGATACTATCACCATTTACTGACTGCTTTTGAGTTTTATACTTTTATTATTTTTGTTGTTGTTGATAAGAATGGGGTTTTTGAAAATTTGAATTTCGGTATATTGCGCTTTCTGTTTCCTTGTTTTCTTATACGGCTCATTTTTTAATTATTATTATTTTTTTCATTTTGTGAGTTGTTTTTTTTTACTCACAAATACATGTAACAATCACATTTAAATACAATTTAGAGTTAATTACATGGTTCGTCCTTGTGATTTAGGCCAAATCTCTGATCTCGTCCCTATTTCTTTTTTCTTGCATGAATCGTCCTTGTTAGTACAAAATAAGTGTAGGGTTTAGAATAGAGCTCAAATTATACGTCGGATCGAGTTCCCGAATGATTTGAGCATTAGATCTTGTACTAGAGCAAGAGAAATAATGATTTCCTGCACAATCAAATAAACTGTTAGTCTTACCGTAGGGACGGACCCCACGGTTAGACTTCGGCGTGAAAGTAAGTAAACATGTAGAGAGAGAAAGTATGTGTATGTAGAGTGAGAAAATCGTATTGTTCATTGTATCAAAAGGTCCCTTTTTATAGGCGAACGAAATATTAGGGTTTCCTAATATTTCATTTGTTTCGTTAGTGGCCAGAGTGGGTCCCTTGTCGGGCAAGGTTTCGCAGTAACCGTGTGTACGGACGCGTGTGTTTTCCGGACAGTATCCTATTGTTAATGTTCGCATATCTGTTTTTTGTATCCGGTGGCCGTACCAATGCAGATAGGGCTTAAAGTCTCGGTCCCTGACTTGATGTTGGGCCCCATAAGCCATGGATAGTGTGGCCTAACCCGGATGCTCGTATGCCTACTATAAAATCGTCATCAATCCACCTAGTCTAGTTTGGATATTGCCTGCGGACCATGTCCCCTGCATGCGGTGCCAAGAGCTAAATCTCGATTTCATTAGTATGGTTTGGCTGCTTATCCAGTGATCAAAAGTCCTTCTGCGCAAAGCTTCCTTATCAAGATTATGCTGACATGGACCGATGAGTTCGTCTTTTTATTTTCTTACTGATGTACGTAAATTTACAAACAGCTTTTAACTGCTCCCTAGAACAAACTCAATCGATGATCATATTTATTGATTACACGTGGCATCAATCTGGCTTGTGGGTAGGTATAAATATAACCAAGGGGTATAAAACCCCTTTGTTTTTACTGGTTTCCTTTTCTACAATTCTTACTTTCCACCGTATGTTGTTTCGTCAACTTTTCATCTTTAGCATAAAGCAAACTCCGCCTTACATCGTTTTCCTTCCTTTTTAGGATTTTTCAAAATTCAGTTAGCAATTCCTTAACTCGAACTCCCAAATGGCTAATTTTTCTGCTAAATATTCTATTATGACCCAAGAGATGGTAGATAGCTTTTGCGAAAACTTTTATATTTCAGCTGAGGTTCCCACTGCTCTAGGGCATGATAAAATTATTGCCCAGTTCCCAGCCGGTAAAGTAGGCGTATATACTAGGATTTTTGACGTTCGAGGTTATAGGATTCCATTTACAAATTTTTTTATGGTCGTCCTTAAATACTTCCGTGTGCATATTTCTCAATTATCGCCTTTTGGCGGGGCTCGGGTGTCCTATTTTGAAGTTCTGACGCGTGTACTCGACTTTTCCCCCTCAATGACCGTGCTCCGCGCTTTCTACACCCGTACGTTTAGTGACGGGTTGTTTTCCTTTGCTAAACGTTCTACTTCAGCTCAGTCTTGTTTTCCAAAACCCCCGGATTCCATAAAAAGTTAGGCGAACCACTTTTTCTGGGTTGACTGATCTTACGTGCGAGTTTACGATCCTACTTACGATCCTACCTCTAATGCGATCCTACACCGATCCTACACGATTTTATCTGGTGGGCACGTAAGATCGTATGATCTTACGTGTAAACTCGCGAGTTTGACAGCCTTCAACCAACACCCTCTCCACACTTGGAGAGGGGTATTTATACCTACAACCATGGGACTACCATCATGGGCTTTTGTTAGGCCGTAGGTTGTTTAATCATGGGCCGGGCTTGGGTCTTGTGTGCATAAGCCCATAACGCTTACACAATTAGATTAAATAACGAGTCGATACCCGTAACTAGCCTATTACAATTTATATTAATAATGACCGAGACCTAATATTCTTAATGAACGAACTTCATTGTTCGACTCAATATTTTAAGGCTAACACGTACCTTTTCCTAATCGTTGATCTTTTGTTTATCCTTACAGCTCTAGCACTTTGAGTGCTCCGGTAGATATTGCCGCTGCCACCACAACCTCCACCAAGGCCAAGCTTGCCGCGGATGTTAATCCGGTTATTTGGTGGTCCTCCCTAGCATCTAAGGGATATGGGAAGGTCTGAGATTATTTTTATGGCTCGCTTTCTTGATCTTCGAGGCGATGCGTTGGTAATGTTCTAGGTGGAACATTTACTAATGATTCGTTGTGGACGATGGCTTATTCCTGCTATTGTAACCTGGTGGATCGCATTGCACCCTCCCCCGCCTTCTTCTCTACTCTCCGTTCCATTGACTGTGATCAATTATATACGGAGTTTAATGTAGGGGCGGCACGACAAATATGCCTTGGGTCGGAGGTGAGGTCCCGTGAGGAGGCTTGAGTTAAGAGCTAAGAAAACTCATATGCTAAGTATGCTACATGTGGTAAGTTGTTGGAGAAGAAAGACTCGAAGATCCTCAGGTTGAAATCTCAGTTGGCGGAAAAGGAGGCTGAAACCGCGGAGGTTGTCCGTCTCCGTGACCAAGTTTCTTCGCTATCCAGGGGGAAAAAGTCTGCTTTGATGCGGATGGTGTCAGCTATTTAAGGTCACCATTTAATCAGAAAGATTCATGGACATCTCCTTGCTTGACTCACGTGCCACTCTCTTGGTAGGCCCTGAAGATGCCCTGGCCTAGGCCATGTACCGAGGCGGTACTAAGGTAAAATTTTAACCCTTCTTGGAATCTGAGCGAGATAGGCTTGCTTCTGAGGTTATGTCCGCACCTTTTATTACGCATGTATATGTATTATTCTATATATTTATAGTATTTATATATATATATATTTTATTATATAAAATATATAAAAAAATTCTTATATATTTATTTAGGGGGCTTCTTTTCAGAAACAATCTTAGGCGAGATACTGACAGAACCACCAAAAGCATACGTGCACGCCTTTTTAAAAAAATAAAAAAATACACCGAAAATCATTAATTATCGTAAGAATACCAACTACTGTTCTTCAGTAATCATCATGAACTTTCCTCTTCTTTTACAAAAATCTTACACACGGCCGCAATATTGTTGTTGCATGCCTTATAAGAACATACATGCACACCTGCAAAGAAAAAATTTCTGTTTTTTCTCTTTATTATCAAACTCTTAGACAACTATGTTTTTATTAAAATTTATTTGTTTTTAGAAACATATGTACAAAAATACAATTATTTAAGGCGTTGCCTGAATGATGCCCAGGTGGCCTGTACCGAGGCCGGGACTAAGATTACTTCATTGGCGTCTGAGCGTGATAGGCTTGCTTCTGAGGTATGTCCGCACCTTTTATTCCGCATGTATATGTATTATTTTTATATTATTTTTTTACAAGCGTTCTTGCTTTTGCAGGTTTCTTCTCTGCGTATTGGTTTTAAGGATTTCAAGGAGAAAATGGAAATTCAGCAGGAGGAGCAGGCTCAGGAACTGTACAACCGTGTGGCCGAGCTTGAGGCACACGTGATGGATGTCTCCGGCCGTCTGGAGGGGGAATTTTATCCCACCTACTTGACTCTTTTGGCCGGAAGGAGGTGGCTCCTGACCCATGGAATACAACTTGCTCTCCTTAAGTGCTTGAAATCTTCAGAGTACCAGGGCATTCTTGGTCATGCTTTGGGCCGGGCCGTTGATTTTGGCATGCAAGAAGGTTTAGAGGCCGGTTATGAGCATGGGGTTGCCGGGAGGAGTCTTTCCGTAGTTGATGCTTATAACCCGGAGGTTGCCAGCGCAGATTATGTTAACGCGGTTAAAGCCCTTGAAGACGCACACTTCCCCTTGGTGGATCTGTTGAAATCCAAAAAGGATGCCGGGATGGATGAAGTTCTTGATTGCTTTCTTCTGGACGGACCCCTCGCTGAACTTCCGGAAGCTGCTTCCTTACAACCGTGCATTGAGCAGCTTTCTATTCCCATTCATCATGCCGGTGATAAAACGGCCGTCGGGGAGACCTCCCTATCTTTCGCATTGATGAATGTGCATGCTCGTGCTGAGGGGGCCAAGAAGCATGCCGCGGCTCTTCGCCAACTGATGATGGAGATAGTCTCCGCGCCCCTGTCTTCCCAGACTTGGGTGGGTGAAGCTAGTATTTCCGCGGCCCCTCTCTCCGTTGAGGATTATGCTGAAGAAGACACAGATGAAGCCTTGGGAAGTGTTGTTGCCGCCCCCCATCTTGAGCGTTGTTGCCTTTAGTTTTATTTCCATGCCATGACCGCATGTGGTCTGCTGTTGTATATTGAACACTTAGATCTTTTTTCTTTTTTGTATGCCGTGGCCGTATGTGGCTATTTCTGTTTGCGGCCTTTATGTAATATGAACATTTGCTTTTTTACCGCGGCCGTGTGTTGGCCTTTTTGTTGCGGTGTTTAGCTTATCATGTTAAACATGTTTCTTAGGTGGACGCTGGTGCGTCCGTCTTTATTATAACAAGGATGTTTTTCACAGGTTATAATATCGCTACCTTTTTGTTATTACTGTTGTACGTTCGTAATAGATAGTCTTGTGAATATTTGTGGGTTATTCTCCCGGTGCCGGGTTTGCAATACCTCTTATACACCCAAGCTAATTTTGAGGTTGCTCAACCTTTTATTATCCGGGATAATATTATTGTGGAGCGTGGCTCCTTGCGTGCGCGTCTTAATAGTTGATATAACTTTGCAAAGTAATAATAATTTTAGGACTTTAAAACTGGTGAGGGTAGCTAATCCCCACTTTTTCATTAATATTCAAAAGACATACTACAAAATTAAGCAGAAATTTAATAATACTGCCCATCTGGAGATCATTACGTGTCGGGCGGGTGCTTATACTTCATGTATATAACACTTTTTAAGATTATAGATGTTCCATATTCGCAGAAGTTCATTTCCATTGCGATCCTTAAGCTTGTAGGCTCCCTTTCCTAATGACTCCATAACTTCATATGGTCCTTCCCATTTAGGACCAAGTTTTCCTTCGTCCTTGGCGTGACTTGCATCAATGTTATGGTAGATCATGTCCCCCGACCTGAAGCTTATGCTTTGGACTTTAGAGTTGTAGTACTTTTCCATCTTAGCTTTACTTTTTACCTCTTGAATTGCTGCTTGTTCTCTTTTTCTTCTATGAGGTCCAAGTTTATGTCTAAGGCTTCGTCATTCTTCGTCAGGTCTACTTCCGCAGTTCGGAGTGTTGGCATGCCTATCTCTCCTGGTATGACTACTTCCATGCCGTATGTAAGTGAAAACGATGCCTCCCCATTGCTTGATTTTATCATGGTGCGGTGTGCCCATAGGATGTGTGAGAGTTCCCTATCCAATCCTTGCTTCTTTCATCCAATCGAGTTTTGATTCCTTCTCCCAGACTCTTTTTTGCTCTTTCGACCAAGTCATTTGCTTGTGGGTGCTTCACGGAGGCAAAACATTGGCGGATACATTGGTTTTCGCACCAGTCTTTGAATGGGTTATCACGAAACTGCTTTCCATTATCTGATATTATTTCCCCTGGTAGGCCAAATCTGCAAAAAATGTTGTCCCATACGAAATTCTTCACTTGATTGCCCGTGATAGTCGCAACAGGATTTGCTTCAATCCATTTGGTGAAGTAGTCAATAGCTACGATCAAGAACTTAACTTTGCCTGGTCCCTCTGGGAAGGGTCCGGCTATGTCGATCCCCTATTTATGGAATGGCCACTAAGACGTAATGGGGGTTAAGTTTTGTTGTAGATTTCTCAGAATGGGACGATGGACTTGGCATTCATTGCATTCCCTTATTACTTTCCGCGCATCCATGTGCATTGTTGGCCAGTAATATCCCGTCCGGATGGCCTTAGCGACCACGGATCTAGGACCGGAGTGCATGCTACAGGATCCTTCATGTATTTCTCTAATGACGTAGTTTGCTTGAAGTGGTCCGACGTACCAGAGCCACGGTCCCAATAAAGATTTCTTGTATAAAGTTCCATTGACCATGGTGTACCAGGATGCCTTGCGATGTACCACCCTTGCTTTCTTTTTGTCTTCCAAAAGGATTTCCCTTGTAAGGTATTCGCATATGGGTGTCATCCATGTTTGCCCTTCCTCCTCCACTATAGCGAGGACCTCATTCTCATGTATAGATTTTTCCTGTAATTGCTCCACAAGTACTTGCTTACTGAGGTGTGCGAAGCTTGTAGACGCAATCTTGCTTAGGGCATCCACCTTCTTGTTCTCGCTCCGCGGTACTTGTTTGATGGAGAATTCCTTGAAGTTACTTGCGAGCGTTTTTACTTTTTTCAAGTACTAAACCATACCTGTCTCCTTTGCTACGTAAGAGCCATTGACCTAGTTTGCTACAAGGCGAGAGTATACATTTGCTTGAAGGTTTTTTACGCCCATTTGTTCTGTGATCCGGAGACTGGCTATTAATGCTTCATATTCAGCTTCATTGTTGGTAGCCTCAAACCTAAACCTCATGGCGTACGTAAATTCAACTCCTTCTTGATTTTTCAATATCAGCTCAGCTTCGAAACCATCTATACAGGATGACCCATCTGTAAACAAAGTCCATGGTTCTGGTAATTCTTCTGGCTCTGCCATGAGTTCGTCCGAGGATTCTTCATCCGGTCGCTCTACGATAAAATATGCCAATATTTGCCCTTTTATCGATGTCATTGGCCTGTATTGGATGTCATATCCTTCTAGCTCAAATTTCCACTTTAGCATCCTCCTTTTCTGATTTTGACAATAATTGCTTTATCGGTTGATCCATAATTACAACAATTGTATGTGCCTGGAGGTACCTTTTTATCTGTTTGCTTGTGCTGAGCAAGGCTAATACCAATTTTTCCATGGGGGTGTAGTTGACCTCCGGCCCTCGTAGGGCACGGCTTACAAAGTACACTGGCAATTGTTTGCCTCCCCTTTCAATAATTAAGACTGCGCTGATAGCTTCCTTAGCCGCGGCTAGGTATATGATTAGCTCCTCCTTTTCCTTTAGTGCAGTCAGCATTCGGAGTTCCGCTATGAGTTTCTTCATCTGTTTGAAGGCTACTTCGGCTTCCTGAGTCCATTGGAAATCGCTCTTCTTTGTGCACTTCTTCAGGGTTTTGAAGAACGACAGTGATTTTTCAGCTGATTTTGACAGAAATATGTTTAAACTTACGAGTTTCCCGTTTAGCTTTTGTACGTCCTTAAGGCATCTCGAAGACGATAGGCTAAGGACCACGTCTGCTTTATCTGGGCATACTTTCAGTCCTTCAGCATTTACTTTGTAGCCCAAAAACATCCCTTCCTGCATTTCGATGGTGCACTTTTTTGGATTTAGCTTCATATCTATTTGCCAGAGAGTTTTGAATGTTTCTGCTATGTCTCGGATAATTTCTTCTTCCGTATGGCTTTTTATGACCAAGTCATCGACATATACTTCCAGGTTACGTCCGATCTGCTTTTGGAATGCCCTGTCTACTAAGCGTTGATAGGTTGCCCCGGCATTCTTTAGGCCGAACGACATCTTTGTGTAACAGAATATCCCTTGGCTCGTGATGAATGCTGTTTTTTCTTCATCTTCCTCTGACATTTTGATTTGGTTGTATCCTTTGTATGCGTCTAGGAAGCACTTGAAAGGGTATCCGCAGAGAGACTCTACTTTCCAATCTATCTTCGGCAAGGGGTGACCATCCTGAGGGCACGCTTTGTTTAGATCTTTGATATCTACACACATTCGCCAACTCCCATCGTGTTTTTTGACCATGACCGGGTTAGACAGCCAGCTATGATAGTTGACTTCTTTCATGATTCCGGCATCTACCAATTTTTCCACTTCCTTTTGGATCGCTTTATTCCTTTCCGGTGCTTGCCCCCTTTTCTTTTGTCTGACAGGTGGGCATCCCTCTCGGACATTTAGGCGGTGCTCTGCCATGTGCCGCGGGACGCCAGTCATATCTGCTGGATGTTAAGATATAAAATTCCCTTTGTATGCGTCCTTTTTCTGTTAGGGTAGATCCTATGGCTATTGTTTGTTAAAGGTATTCAGGATGAATGGCCACTTTTATCTTCTCCCCCAACACCTGACTGGTCACGGGGTGTTGTGTGCTAGGTCCGGAGATCATTGCTGCTTCGTATCGTTACCATTCCTCCTTTTACTGGGAATTTTAACATTCCGTGTACCGTGGATGATACGGCACGGATCTTTCTTATGCCTGTTCTGCCTATTATTCCATTATGTTGAGATGGTGACCTGATAACCATGAAGTTCATCCATGCGGAAGTGGAATGATCTTCGTCACCTATCTTTACTAGTAGGGAAATCTGGCCTATCAGCCAAATGGTTTCTCCACTGAATCCTATGAGTGATGTGGTAGCTGGGATCATCTGACTTCTTACTTCTGACCGGAGTCTGACGAAGCAATGTTCGTATAGAACTTATGAGGACGCACCTTCGTCCACGTATATCCGGTGTACGAAGTGCCCTCCTATTTCAGCTTCGATGATCATTGGTCCTTCCGTTCCGTCTTCCTCTCCTAAAGACGAAAAAGAGATTGTTGTCTCCGGAGAGAAACTCTGGGTGACCCTTTGCTTTGCTACCCTCTCCCATGGTTGAATCATCAAGATGGCTAGGGGCTTGTCTTTTCCGGCCGTTTGAATGCATTAATTACTGTTTTGGTTTCTACGAAAGAAAATAAAAAAACAATTACTATTTGATAATTAATTAGTGTTTTCTTTTATGTTTGTTAATACCAATTTAAATTAAGGGTAATATGATAAACTTTAATAAATCAACTATTATTTTTAGAAATGGACAATTATTTTAGGACAAACTAAAAAATAAAAATAACAATAATTTTGAGAGATAGGTAATATGAAAGTAAAAGGATATATGAAATTACTCCTTAACAAAATGTCTACATGTCGAATGCTTCTATAATATTACTCAAACATGTTTTTAATGATTTTACTTTTTGACTATATATGAAATTAATTATATGAAACTAAAAGAATATGTTAAATTTTTTTTAAACGTCAACTTTATTAAAAAAAACTAGCAAGGAGCTAGAAAGACATTACAAAGAAATAAGATAGGGGTTTTTTAACCAATACTCCCAAGAAAAAACCTTATTACATCTACTAGAACACCATAAAAAGGACCAAGAAACAATGTCATCAAAAATCGTCGAACGATTAGGAGGCGAAGCGTCAAAGACCAACTGATTTCGAAGCCTCCAAATCCGCCACCAAGCAACATAAAAAACACCTTCTAAAATAGACTTGAGACGGGAAGAAAGTCGAAAGGATAAGAACCAAGCATTAAACTAATATTTTTGACTTTGGGTGCCCTAAAATAATATGAGATACGACAAACATTTGATTTCGATAAGAGACGGAAAT
>BQNB010068217.1:0-33916 GCA_026074375.1 Tanacetum coccineum
ATGAGTTTGCTAATCAGATGACCAATAAGTTCAAGATGTCGATGATGGGGCAAATGTCATTCTTTTTAGGATTACAAATTTCTCAAAGTCCTAGAGGCATCTTCATAAACCAATCTAAATATGCTTCTGAAATTGTTAAAAAATATGGTTTGCATACTACTGGATGAAGATCTACAGGGGAAACCAGTTGATGCTACTCTTTACCGTGGCATGATTGGATCCTTAATGTATCTTAAATCCAGTAGACCTGACCATAACTATGATGTCTGCTTATGTGCCCGATATCAGGCTAAGCCTACCGAAAAGCACTTACAAGCGGGGAAACGGATCTTTTGATACCTTAACGGAACCATTAACATGGGACTATGGTACTCGAAGGATACCGATATGTCACTCACAACTTATGCAGATGCCGATCACGCGGGGTGTCAGGACACTAGACGTAGTACATCGGGAAACGCTCAGTTCTTAGGTGACAAACTTGTTAGTTGGTCGTCAAAGAAGCAAAAGAGCATTGCCATATCGAGTACAGAGGCTGAATATATTGCCTTATCTGGGTGTTTCTCACAAATCCTATAGATGCGTTCACAACTAATAGACTATGGTTTTAAATTCAATAAGATTCCTCTGTACTGCGACAACAAGAGTGCGATTGCTTTATGCTGTAATAATGTTCAACATTCAAGAGCTAAGCACATCGATATTCGCTACTATTTCATAAAGGAGCAAGTGGAGAATGAAATCGTGGAATTATACTTTGTCCGGACTAAATACCAACTGGCAGACATCTTTACTAAACCATTGCCTCGAGAGAGATTTAACTTCTTGATCGATAAGCTTGGTATGAAAAGCATGTCTCCAGAAATGTTGAAATGTCTGGCAGAGGAAACGGACGAGTGATGGTGGTAACTCATATCCTGTATATATGTACATATGAAAACATAAAAATCCAAAAAGATTTTCCTTTTATAAAATTTTACAAAAACAAAAGAAAAAATTAAAAAATTAGAAAAATATAAAAATATGTATCTCTGGCATGTCTTCTGAAAATCGATAACATTTACGGCCTTAGAAATGTCATTCAATAATGATACGAGGCTGTAAATGAAGTTCGAGCAGAAGTTTCAAAAGCTTTCAAAACATGCCAAAATGGCTTGCTATTATTTCAGATAGCAACCCGGTCATCATCTTCAAGGCAAGTATGTCGTCAAAAAGACAACTTGACCTCATAACGGGAATTAATTTTCTCGGGAATGAATTACGTTATATTCATTCAAAGGCTTGTGATTACTTTGCATCACAACCCGTGCTTCCTATATACAAATTAAGTGTACGTGTCAGTGCATTTATTTGTCAAAATAAGAGAAATCTTATTTTCATTGGTAAAAAGTTGTTTTCACAATGAATCAGTGTTTTCAGTAATCACATAAAAGATTTTCAAAGACAATTCGACCACTCAAACAATGACAACAACTCTTTAAATAGAAAACGGGTCGTTATTTGAGGGGGAGAAAGCGTCATCAAATAATCTTTTAAAACGGTCTTTCAAAATAAGTCACGGAATAAATGGATAAAGTTTTTGATAATGACGGATAACAATTTCAAGGGGAGTTAATGGATTTTAACTACACGAGCTTTAGATGTCATTTGTTTCAAACTTTAGGGACTTATTTGAAATATGAGACCTAGTGAGTATAGGCTTTAAACGACATTCGATCAATATTGCCAACACCTGATAGTTGTAAAAGACTTAGGATTGTTTGGAAATAATCAACTAGTTTTTAAATGCCTTGAAGTTGATTCTCACGGGATAGATCTAAGCTTAGTTATACCTCAAACACAATCTCAAGTATGTGTGCGTACAAGGTTTTGCTGATTCCGAGGTGTCGAAACCAGCAAGGGGGAAGGAGTAGATGTATACTTGATAGAGTCCATGGCCTTCTTTTGAAGTCACCTTCTTTAAATTTTAGGCCTTTCTTTGTTTCTTTCGGGTGCACTATTTCAATCACATGGTGGAAGAGACATATCGTCATTAGTCAATATGCATCATTTGAGTCCCCAGGGGGAAGTGTTGGGAGTATAATTATTTAAAACGTGAGAAGAATTCTTTCTGATTCAATAAATGCTTCCTCAAACGGTTAATCACTAAGCTTATTTTTTAAAAGAGAGTAGAATTAGTTGCTAAAAGAGGTACACATAGGTATGATGATTCCTTAAGTTAGTCAGTATTCTGCAGAAAGAAATGAGTACATTTGGGACTTAGTTGACTTTGGTGTTGCAATTTATATCATCAATATCCTGAAGAGAGAAATGCGCTCATCCGGGACTTAATTGACTTTTGTGTTGCGGTATCAAATTCATGAAAGGGTTAATACATTAAGACTTTTGTGTGCTTTGGATATCTGGGCTTTATACATTAAGACTGCTTGATGCGACTTGCAAAAAAGTTTTAAATCTATTCAAGGAAGGATTGCTGATTTAGGGGGAAGCTAAGACAACTTCTTAAGAGAGACTGCGGGGAAGACCTACGGCGGCTACAAAGAACCATATGATTCTATCATATGATGTTCTCATCATTCAGGTCAAACCTCGTACATATTAATCTTGTGAATTTGTATATAAGTAGTGTAGACTTATGGTGATAATAAGGTGTGCTCGAGTATAAAATTTTCAAGAATTTCTTAGTAAATTCAAAAAATTTCAAATTATTATACTCAACACAGTCTTATATACCCTCAAAACTTGAGGGGGAGCATTAAAATGCTCCTTATAGTGATTATGTAACATTTTGTCCCTGAACATTTAATCAATTGATATCTAAAATCTCCCTGCTATCCTGCATTTATCATCACTGCTGATGTCCCTGAAGTATACATCCACAATTTGGACTGCGATCCGTTTACAAAGCATGAACAGCTTCTACAGATTTCAAGATTGACAAGAGAAAGATTCACAACTCACTTTAGAAGTCTTCAGGAGATATCCTTCAGATTTGCCATGATGAGTACAGTGGTCGTGACTTTGATGCTCTTCCTTCTAAAGAAGACACTTTATCTTTCTTAAGAGATCTCGGTCATATTGGTGTTATCAATTCACTCAATGATGTTGTTATCGATCAGATGCATCTACCTTGGAGAACTTTTGTTGCTATTATCAACAGAAGCCTATCTGGAAAGACTAGTGGTTTTGACAAACTTTGTCTTTCCCGAGCACAAATCCTTTGGGGCATGTACCATCAGAAGTAGTTAGATATGTGGGGAACTACTATTGGGAATACTTTTCTTATCAGATTGACAACAAAGTCTACAAAAAGCAGGAAACGATGTACTACCCTCGATTCATAAAAGTTATCATTCACCACTTTTTTATTCAAGACAAGACACTTTCATGGAGAAACAAGATTTGGATGCACACCTCAAAGGATGACTACTTGATTAACACCTTAAGATTTGTTTCAAGAAAAGAAGCATCTCGATTAGGGAGCTTTTCTTACCAGAGTGTTGGGACCAGTCTGAGATGAAGGAATCCAAGGCTTACAAGACTTATCTTGGCCATGCTATAGGTGTTGTACCTCCCAAGATTGCTAGAAAATTCAAGAAAGCCTCTCCAACTAAGAAGGACAGTGATCTAGTTCCTGTAGATGAAGAACCTGTCACAAAAGGCAAACGAGTTAAGAGATCAGTCAAGAAGTCTTCAACTAAGCCAGCAACAGGTATCGTCATCAGAGAGCCTCCGGTGGAAACAAAGTCTAAAGGAAAGGAAAAGGAAAAGGTGGATGTTGCTCATGGTAAAGGAATTGAGCTGCTATCTGAAGTAGCTTTGACTGAAAAGGCTCAGCTGAAAGAAGTGAGAAAGAAGAGCTTAAGGGACTTTCACAAGACACATCCTAGTGGTTCTGGTACAGGTGCCGAAAAACCTCCAAGTGTTGAAAAGATCACTCCTACCGTCACAAGTAAATGAACTGGTAATAAACCAGGGGTTCCCGATGTGACAGAAGATGACTCTACTGAGAGTGAATCTGAGTCTTGGGGTAACGATGAAGATGACAGCAACAACGAACAAGAGGCAAGTGATGAAGGCAGTGGACAGGAAAATGAAAGTGAAGAGCAAGAGTCTGATTCAGAGCAACATAAAGAATCTGATGATATTAATCAAGAAGGGGAGGAATTTGATCAAGAAAATGAATCTGAAGATAATAAGATTGAAAGTGATGAAGATAAGGGAATGGATGATACTACCAACAAATTTGATGATGATGTAGACACAAGATTGGAAGAGCCCACTTAGACTGGTAAAGAGGTTGTTCAAGGTGAAGTTGCTGATGTTGAAATGATTGACACTCAACAAGGGAATGAAAATTTGGAGACTACTCAAGAACAAGTTTGTGCTAGGATTAAAAAATGGTTTCTTAACTTAGTACCGACAGTAAAAATAGTTAGTACTGTCAGTTATACTTAGTACCGATAGTACAAAGTATTAAGTACTGTTAGTTAGTTAGTACCGTTAGTAGTTAGTTAGTTAGTACCGTTGAGAAGATATTTATGAGATATTTTAGAAAAAGATATGTAAGCCTTTTAGGGTTATCCTTTGCATATAAAAGGATAACCTTTGGCATAGTTAGAAAAGAGACGAATATAAAGAATTACAGACGAATACACAAGCTTAGTAAATCATATATCATAGTTAGCAATCTGTAATCCTCAAGAACACTTTAATAAAGTTGTTATTCACTGTTCTTCTTGGTACCTATGTTAAGATTCCGAATTAACATATTGTATTTAAGTCATTGTTTTTATATAGTCATTTGTATTTATACATCGTGGCTATTATCCTTTATAGGCTGCAAAGATCCATTCAGTTTATCAGGACCTTCAAGTGGTATCAGAGCTTTGAGAAACTCTGAACAAGAAGAACAGTTAAAAACCAGTTATTCATCTCCAACCAACAAAACTAAACATGTCTGAAACACAAGATGAGAATCCACCACCACCACCTCCACCAGCAACCATCAACAAACATACACAACAAATCACTCATCTAGTATCAACCATCAAGCTGCTTATTCTCAAAAAAGAAGAATATGAATAAGGGATATGAAGATGGAAACAACTATTTGGCTCATACAGATCTATCCAATTTGGTAGTAAGGTTATCCAAAATGGGAATGGTCCTGTGTCAGTCACAAAATGATACATCAGGGACAACTCTTAAAATTTTGCCTCCTAAAATAGCGAAGAATTAGTGGCCAGAGAAATAGAAAGATAAGCTAGGACCACTTTGCTAATGGCCATACCAGAAGAATATAGCTAAATTCCATAAGATGATGATGCAAAAAGGAAATATGAATGCCATCAACTCAGATTTTGGTGGAAATGATGAATCCAAAAAAGATTGCTGAAGTACATCTTGAAGCATCTAAAAAAAACCGGTTTGAAGGCTTCATGTATCCAACACAGAATGGTATTCAACAAAGGATATGAGAGATTCCAAAGTCTTCTCAGTCAGTTAGAGATTCATGGAAAGCAGGTTGTATCTACTTTTGTGGGGGGGGGGGGGGGGGGGGGGGGGGGGGGGGGGGGGGGGGGGGGTGGGGGTGGGGGGTGGGGGGGGGGGGTTGGGGGGGGGGGGGGGGGGGGGGGGGGTTGTAACCCACCCCACACCCCCCCCCCCCCCCCCCCCCCCCCCCACCCCCCCCCCCACCCCGGGGGGGGGGGGGGGGGGGGGGGGGGGGGGGCGGGGGGGAAGACTGTAATCAGAAATTTCTAAGATTCTTTACCTTCTGCTTGGTTACATGTTTCCTTAATTATGAGGAAACAACCAGGATATGGACAAGTCTCAGTTTTGTTGATTGTACAACAATCTAAGAGTCTTTGAAAAATGATGAAAAGTTTTATGCCATCATCTTCCAACTTGCAAAATGTAGAAGTGTTTCTGAAAACACAGCAGTACTAATGATTGTTAGTACCGCTTATGGTGTTTCCGATAATTCTGGTCATTATTCAAAGCTATTGAATGAAAAACTCATCATATATTCCTTGCTTGCAAGTCAATCAAGTTGTCCTCAACTGGATCATGAGGACTTAGACCAGGTTGATGAATATGACCTTGAAGCATGGAATTTAAAATGGCTGTGACAATGATCCTCCATGAGAATATACGAAGTTTCTACAGAAGACTGGTAGAAAGCTACAAGTTTATGCAAAGGAACCTGTCGGGTTTTGATAAAAACAAGTGGAATGCTACAACTGCCACAAAACAGGGCATTTTGCAAGAGAGTGTAGAACAAAGGAAGATAACAGGAGGAGGGATGGATAGAATGCTGGAAATAAAGATGGGAGCAGAACTGGAAAGAAAGAAGAGTCTAGAGCATTGGTGACAGTTGATGGAGAATGTGTTGATTGGACAGCTCATACAGAAGATAATGAAAATTTTGCTTTCATGGCTAGCAACAGCTAGATCAGACACACAGGTTACTTCATGTTCAATGAGTGTCAAGAGGTCTTATGCTAACTTAAAAGATTATGATCTCAGAGTGAGAGCAACTTAGTAATGCTAAGTAGAAATAAAGCTTCTACTCAAGGTCTTAAGAAACGTTGAAGCACGGTTAGTTGCCATCAACAAGGTCAACTTTGGTGATGACAAAAAATCGAATTTATGAAAAATAGATTTAGTGTACAAACAATTGTTCTAACATACCATAAGAAATTGGTTGGCTAAAGCTCAAAAAAGAAACAAAAGATGATTTAGGAAGTAATAGTAGACAAATGGATTCATTCTTCAAAAAATCTTGGTAAAATTGTAAATCTTATTCTATGAGTGCAGTGATATATTTTGTCTCGGGTATGGTGCTTACAGATATTGTAGGATTTTGAGTTTATGAAAATGAAGTTTTGCAAAGTGCTCTTTTAAGGGCAATAAAAGTGATGTATAAAAAATCATTACCTTTGCATATAAACGGTTGTTTAACATGTGAAAATGCAGCAGTTACCCCCAACCAGACAGGGGAATTATTTGCCCTCTGGACCTGATGTTGAAATAGATGACTCACAATATACATATGGTCCACAAAAGACTCAACCAAGTGAATCTGAATCCCAAACAACTGAATTTGATACCTGTGACTCTAACATCAGTACAGAATCTTCTGAATTAGTGTCTGAACCAATTGTCAATGAATCAAATGTAGAAGTTCAACCTAAGGTTTGGTCTGATGCTCCTATCATTGAGGAGTATGAATCAGATAGTGATGATGAGTATGTGTCTGTTCAAACAGGACCATCAAGTGGACTTGATACACCTAGTTTTGCTAACAAGCAAGTAAAAACACGTAGGGAAAATGTTAAGAATCAGTCTACACATAGTCAAAAACCTAAGGTTAACAACAAAGAGTTGGGGCATGGGTTTAACTATAAAGCGCAGCATGTTTTGTCTTGTGGGTGGTAGTTTTAGTCATTTAATAAGAGATTGTGATTATCATGTAAAATTGGCTAAACAAGTTGAACTAAACAAACAAAATATGTCTAAGGGTAATGGTACAGGGGAGAGGAAACCAACATGGAACAATGTTCAAAGGGTAAATAAACAAAATCAATTTGTACCTTTAGCAGTACAAACAAGAACTGGAAATAATCCAGTTAATACTGCTAAAGCTAGCAGTACTAACAATTTTAGTACTGCTAGACAAAATGTTAACAAACAGACAGTACTAACTAGCACTGCTCTGAAAGTTAATACTGTTAAGCCCATTGTGAATGGTGTTAGACCAGCAAATGTTTTTCACAAAACTCATTCACCATCATCAAGGCCTTTCAAAAGAACAACAGTACTAAGAACAAAATTTTCAAACCAAAAAGTTTATACTGCTAAGGTAAAAGAAGTTAGTACTGTTGGGGGAAAATAGGACACTGCTGTTAAGTCCTCAGCAGGTTGTAAATGGAGAACACCAGGATACAACAATAATATTCTCTCCAAATACAATGGTGGATCTAGCCTTAGAATTTATTCAACTTTCAAAGATCCACTAGGCAGACTCAAGCCCAAACAGGCTTGGGTCCCTAAGAGAGTCTAATCTCTTTCTTTTAAATGTGCAGGATAATCCACATAGAACTTGAAGAAATAAAGGAACTTATTTTGATAGGGATGTTCCAGGCAAATGACAGGGAACAAGGCTTACATGCTGACTTTCATGCTTTACTGGGTGGCCCTGTTGCCTTTGGAGGTAGTAAAGGCTATATTACTGGTAAAGGGAAAATAAAAACTGGTAAGTTAGATTTTGAGGATGTAAGCTTTGTGAAAGAACTTCAGCATTTCAATCTCTTTTCTGTGTCACAAATGTGTGACAAAAAGAACAAGGTTCTGTTTACTGACACTGAATGTCTTGTTTTGTCTCCTGATTTTAAGTTACTCTGAGTAATCAAATAATTACTTAAAAGTCCCCAGACAAAACAATATGTACGTTTCAATTTAGAGAACATTGTTCCTCTAGGAGGTTTGGCTTGTTTAATTGCAAAGGCTACAACTGATGAATCTAACAAATGGCATAGGAGGTTGGGTCATGTTAATTTCAAAAACCTAAACAGACTTGTGAAGGGAAACCTTGTAAGAGGTTTACCTACAAAGCTTTTTCAAAATGACCACACTTGTGTTGCTTGTCAGAAAGGAAAGCAACACAAGTTCTTTGTTAAGGCCATGTTAGTTCGCTCTATTAGGCCACATCTACAACTTCTTATATTGGACTTGTTAGGGACTACATCTGTCAGACGCATTTAACCCATAAGACCTATTGTTTGGTTATCACGATGATTTTAGCAGAGATTTAGTTGGACATTTTTCTTAAGAATAAGGTAGAAACTAGTGACAATCCTAAGGACTTTATAAGACAATAGAGACCCAAATTGAATCAAAAGGTTAAAACACTATTAGGGGTGAGTAATGGAACAAAATTTAAAAATAGGGATGTTATTGAAATTCTGTGGGGTTTCAAAGGGGATCAAGTGGGGAATAAGCAATGCCAGAACCTCCACAACAAAATGGAGGTTGCTGAGAGAAAGAACGGGTCCTTATTGATTGGCCGCTAGGCCCATGCTTGCAATTCTTTTTTACCTAACACTTTTTGGGCCTAAGCTGTGTTAGTACTGCTTGCTTTGTTCTAAAACAGGGTATTAATGACCAAAGCCTCATAATAAGACACCTTTAGGAAACTTTTAACTGGTAAGACACCAATTATAAGTTATATAAGACCTTTTGGGTGCCATGTGACCATCTTGAACACTATAGACCACTTGGGCAAGTTTGCTGGAAAATTTGATGAGGGATTTTTGGTTGGGTATTCTCTACAAAGCAAGGCTTTTAGAGTATATAATTTGAAACAAAAGAGTTGAAGAAAAACTCCATAAACTTCTTAGAGAACTAACCCATTGTTGCAGGAAAGGACCAACTTGGCTTTTTGACCTTGATTATTTGACTGATTCTATGAACTATCATTCTGTTAGATCAGAGAATCAAGCTAATCCTTTCATGCAGGTAACAAGAAATATACCAAATATACTGGCACAAAAGACAAAAATTGAATGTTGGGATTCTGAAAAAGAAGATGAATTGCTCAAGATACTTTGAACTGCCAATATGGCATTCATTTTCTTTCAACAACCATTTGCTTCCTCAAAATCAGATACTACGAAAGGAGGTCCAAGAGAGGAAGAACAAGTCTTTCTAGATGATCTTGCAATGACTTCAAAGGAAAGAAAATGGAAGCTACACGCAGGAAAGCTGAAGTCTCCGCAAGAATCTTGAATAAGCAACTGGACTTGGTTATACTCGGCAGGAGCTGCTAAGTTTAGCAGTACTAACATTTGATTGTACTGTTAGCACAACAGCTAAAGCTGGCGGTTATAACCTTGTTAATAATGTTTGGCATACCAGTTTAGTTACTTGCCAGTTCCTAATAAGGGAACTATCTCTTTATGACAAACCAATACCATAGGAAGATGGACTCTGAAATACCCCCACTTGAGGATATTCATGGAAGTTAATACTGATGGTATCTTTACACATCCATCTTATGATGATGAGGGTGCAGAGGCTGACTTCACAAATTTGAAAATAGTTGTGAATGTTAGTCCTATTCCCACATCAAGAATTAATCCCTCTCATCCTTCAGCACTTATACTAGGAGATCCAACATCAGCAGTACAAACAAGAAGCAAAGTAAATAAAAAGTTCTGAAGCTATGCTTTTGTTAGTTATGTTCAAAAGCAAAGGAGCATAACAATCATAAGGACTTACATCATTTGTTTATTTGCTTGGGTTTTCTATCTCAACATGAACCCAGAAGATTTCAAAAGCTCTTGAAGATTAAAAGTGGGTTGTTGCTTTGCTGCAAGAGAATTGTTGCAGTTTGAAGATTCAAAAAGTTTGATGCTGGTAGATTTTCCTTATGGGAAAAAAAGGCATCGGTACAAAAGTGGGTGTACGAAATAAGAAGGATGGAAAGAGGAGTGGTCTGTCAGGAACAAAGCTAGATTGGTTGCTTAAGGGACACAGGCTAAGAGGAAGGAATTTGACTATGATGAAAGTTTTTGCTCCTGTGGCTAGGCTTGAAGCCATAAGGATCTTTTTAGCATTTGCCTCGTATATGGGCTTTATAGTCTATCAGATGGATGTGAAAAGTGCCCTCTTCTCTATGGCAGATTCGATCGAAGAGGTTATATGCGTCTCAACCACCAGGTTTCCTAGATCCTAAGATCCTGAAAAGTATAACGAAGTGGTTAAAGCTCTGTATGGGTTGCATCAAGCTCCAGAGATGGTATGCTACTTTATCCACTTCTGTCGAAGAATGGATACGAAGAGGGGACAATTGACAAATCCTCTCTTTCCTAAAGAAGGGACAAACATTGATATTCATTTTACGTTCAAGTCTATGTGAATGATATCATTCTTTGGGGGTTTACAAAAGAAAGTCTTGGTGTGATGAGTTTGAGCATTGATGGAGAGGTAGATTTCAGATGAGTTCAATGGGATGGAGCTCACTTTCTTTCTTGGCCTCAAGTCAAACAGAAGAAACCAAAATGATTATATTTATAAGCCAGGATAAGTATGTTGTTTTGAAATCTTGAAGAATTTTTGGACTTTGCAAGTGTTAAGACTGCCAGTACCACCAATTAAGCTCAGAATAGAAGCCTTTAGTCAAGATGATGGAAGCAGTGATGTTGATGTACATCTCTATAGGTCAATGATTGGCTCCTTAATGTATGTGACTGCTTCTAGGCCTGACATTATGTTTGCAGTCTGTGCTTGTTCTAGGTTTCAAGTCACTCCAAAGACCTCCTATTTAGTGCTGTCAAAGAATTTTTTAGGTACCTACGGGCAAACCCAAACTGCGGCCTTTGGTATCCTATGAGAGTCTTCATTTGATTGGAATCCTACTCAGATAGTGATTATGCTTGGAGCAAAATCTTTGACAGAGCGAAATCCACAACAGGAGGTTGTCAATTTCTTGGCAGGAGGAGTACTCTTTACTTGCAATGCAAAAAAGCGACCCATTCGTGGCCACTTCTACTTACAAAGCCGAATTATATTGCCTGCTGCAGCTGCTGTGGGCAAGTTTTCTATGGATTCAAATCAAATGTTAGACTATGGGTTCAACTTTCATGAACACAAAGATCTACATTGATATGAAAAGCACCATTTGCATTTAAAGAATCCGTCTTTCATTCCGAAGACAAAAGCATATTGCTATTAGGCACCACTTCATACGAGATGCTTATGAAAAGAAGCTAATCCAGGTGCTTAAAATCCACACTAATGACAATGTAGCTGATCTACTAACCAAGGCATTTGATGTTAGCAAATTTCAGTTCTTGGTTGTTTCAATTGGGATGATAAATCCATAAGCTACATTGGTTAAAGGGAGGCAATATGAAGTATTGTCTATAAAACCTCTCATCTCCTGAACATATCATCTCTCTCACACACATCTAATTATGAACACTACTCAACGTGAACTAATTTTTTCTTACCGTACTTTTAGTGGGTCATCTGTGGACTTTTTCCAAGACACCCCATGGCAAATCAAACTTGTTCCAAGAAACCCCTAAACCCTTATGCTCCACCTTTCTACCAACTGATGTTAAGCCGTTGTTCAAGAGTAAGAAGATTGCTCAAGTTGTTCGTGCTTGAATTCAAAGTAAGAATTCTCTTGTGAAGCATTTTAAAGACATGAGATTATGTAGACCATCCAAAGAGTATTGTGGTGTGTGGTATCGACCCTCCAAGAGTCGAGTATATGTCTTGTTTGACAACAAAGGGGATGATACCATTGGAGCGGTGTTCTGTGCCGGAAAATTGGTTAGTATGGTTGATGTCATGAGACGGGTGCGGTTAGGAGTTTTTCACATTATTCAACTTGTTTAAAGCAAACAATTTCAGATTAGAGATTTAGTATGCTTTTAAACTATGTATCCTTTAGTAGAAATATTAGCAATTGTTTTATGGTTGTTAGTAGTAGTATGTTTTGGTTGTTCTGGATAATATTAATAGAAGTGATGCTTGTCAACGCTTTAGTAGATGTAGGAGTCACTGAGAAGAGTTATGATGGTGCTGGAAGCATTCCTGATACTTACAGTGTTCATTCTTTGTTTGGGAACAAAGTTTATAGTATTACGAATACCATGCCAAAGTTAGTACTAGTGGGGCAAAGTTTTGTACCGCTAAAGTGACGTTGGAGAAAAAATTACGCCAATGGGTAAAAGGTTGTAAATTGGAACGTTTATCTTTTAAAATTAGGTCTCCAAATCCTATAAGAATTCATCTCAATGCACACTTACTCAAGCAATCTCTCTAACTGACATTCTTCTTTACAAGCCCTAATCTCTCTTACAACGATCTCTCTCTTTAAGCAACTGGCTGTCTGAGTCCTGTCATGAGCACAACTGATCGCATAATGGAAAAGATCATGAAGGGAATGTCGAGTTTCATGAGTCATTGATTTTCTTCGGAGATGTGTAATATTTATCATGCGTCATGTAAGTCATGTTGTTTGGACCACATTCGTTTGAAAGTTTTGGACGTCTGCCTAAGTCCAAAACAATCGACATGTTCGCACATAACTGGCCAAAGTAGCTGGCAAGTTTGTGTCTATCTCTGAGGCATCAATCCGATACTGACTCTTATTTTTGATGATGTGATGGGCTAGATCATTACCCAATCAAGCTTATTTTGATGCTATTCAGCTTATGGATATGAAGGGGATTTAATGTGTTAACATTTAATAAAGCTTTGTTTTCACCCCAATGGAGGTTTTTATTTCACACAATTAGCATTGTTACGTTCCAAAAGTACCTCTTGGGATCAATTCCTAAACATAGCCACTGCTGTCAAATTTGGTTTAACTAATCAAAAGTATTATAATAGTTCAAATTTAAGTATTTGATGGTATGCTTAGAACATCTAGAGGCTAAAAAAGAAGGTTGTCATGTATCCTCGTTTTTATTTCTCTAATTTTTAGGTAGAAGAATAGCTAATATATCTTACCTTTAGATAATTTCCTTGTAAAATAGTTTAACTAGTAAAGTTTTTTTTTCTTTTATGATTAAGAAGGGCAAACATTTCTCAGGCAAAGTTACACCTTTGTTTTATACTATGTTGGTCCCAACAACCTAGGATGAGGGTGCTTCTCAGAAAGATTATATGATTGACAACCATCACCCTCCCCATGCACCCACTAGTGAAGTACCTTATGAGCCACACACTGACTCATCTTCTGCTCAACACTAGTGAGGTACTTATGAGCACCAACCTGGCCCTTCACAAGGACTTCACCACACCTTACACCCACTCCTATTGTTCCTGATTCATCCCAGGAAATCCCTACTGGGAGAATCTTTGGAGATCATTCATCAAGATACATCCCTTTTTAGTGAATGAGGATGACATTGGACACTCCCAAATGTCTATGTTCTTTGTAGCTCTTTATCGTAAGCAGGTTTCAGATCAAGCCAAGGAAATCAAAACTCTTGAAGGATAAGATTACAACAGCTCAAAAAGCAAGCTAAAACTGTCATCAAAACATTTCAAAGCTTATCTGAAGACTGTCTCATTGCAGCAAACAAAAATCCCAAGGAAGAGCTCCTCAAAGAAACATAGGATGCACCAAAAGAGTCTGTATCCAAAAAGGGAGGAACGATTGCAAAAGGGAATCATCAGTTCAAAGAGATCTCTGTTTTGATGTAATGCCTGAAGATTAACCTTTGATCACCATGGAAACAGAACATGCTCAAAGTGAAGTTGCGAGGAGGACAGAGAAATGGTGGATGAAGGACAAGGAGATTGTCTGAAGTTAGACTTAGTACTGAAGATGTAGTTTAGTACTGGACAAGGAAAGAGTTAGACCGACTTTCAATAAGTAGTATGACAGGCAAAAATAGGTAGTACTGACGGGGATCCAAAGTTAGTACTGATGAACAAATTGAAGGTTATATGAACAAGTTGTAAGGTACTAAAGACACAATGAGGGTTTGAAGAGATCTTGAAGTTACTGAAAGCAAGAGAAGTTACTGAAGATAAAGTTGGAAAAGTACTGCTGGGCAAAGAAAGGTACTGAAGATCAAACTAAGGAAAGAAATTGCTTCTCAAACATTCCACTCTCAAACCACCCACTTCTATTGATATTGGAGATGATGAAACAATAGCTACATTCTCCTCAAATGAGTCAAGCCAAGCTGCTTCTAAAGAAAAGGAGAAAGGTGTAGAGTTGAAGGATGTTGTGAAATTGATAGAACCTAGGCCTCTTCTACAAAGATCACTTCTCACATTAAAGCCTCTTCCAAAGATTGATCCTAAGAAAAAGGGAAGAAGAAGATTGAAGGGAGGATGAATTGAAAGGAAGTTGATGATATTCCTTCAAGCTGTAAAGAAATTCACAAAGCTGCGAGTGATGAGGAGTTGGCAAGGAACAGTTCAAGAAGAGTGGGAAGTCGATTGAGAGGTGAGAAGAGAATAGAATTGCTGAAGAAAAAGCAACAAATGAAGCTCTCATTAAAACAACTTTGATTGATATAAAGGCAAGAATTGTTGAGGCAGAAATAATTCTTGCTCGAGAAGTAGGAAGCTTCAAGAGCAAGAAAGAGAGCAGTTCACAATAGAAGAAAGAGCAAAGTTCCTTCATGATACAATTGCTGCTCAGAGAAAATTCCTTGCTCAACAAAGATCAGAGGCCATAAGAAACAGACCTCCAACAAGAATACAATTAAGAACTCAGATGATGACCTACTAAAGATGTGGGGAACTTAGACAATCTGAATTGAAGAGTAAGAAGTTTTAAGAACTACATGCAATATGTTTATGTGAAAAGATAAAAAGGTCAGATGAAGATTTCATTGCTATTGGGTCCCTGTGAAGCATGATAGACTATCAAAAAAGAATGAATAAGAAAGATTCCTCCAAAGAAGAAGAGATCAAGCAGGAATCTAAAGTTGAAGTCAAGGAAGAGGATAAAGGAGAAGAGAACACAAGAAAGAGAAAGCACAGTACAAGGAAAAAGATGAAGTCAAGAAAAAGAAGATTCAAACAAGATACTTCTCAAGATGACCCATCTGACACTGAGAAAGAGAATGAAGAGCTGAGATTGTGCTTGACAATAGCTCCAGATGAGGACAAAGAAGTAGACTATGAAATTCTTGACAAGAAGTATCCAATCATTGACTGGAAGACTGAGAATCTTGGCACCAAACCACAGTTTGATGAATCTAAAAGAACAGAAGAGATTAATATGAATGTGGTAACAAGAAGTAATGGTCAAAAGAGATTCTTCAGCACATTGATAGGAGTGCTTTCAGTGTTTGACAGAGAAGACTTAGTTGCTTTATATAAACTGGTGATGAACATGTATCAAGATAAGATTCCTGAAGGTTTTGATAAAGTTCTTTGGGGAGATTTGATAGTGATGTTCAATCCAGATGAACAAGATGAGTTTTGGAACTCACAGCATGAATGGAAAGTAGTCAGTTGGAAGCTGCATAGTTCTTCAGGGGTACACACTTTGATGACTGATGAAGGATTAGTCGTTCACATGCTAATAGAGAAGAAGTATCCTTTGAAAAAGGAAATACTGATGCAAATGCTAAAGCTAAAATTGGAGTCTGAAGAAGAAAGTACTATGGCATTGGAATTGATACGATTTATCAAGAAGGTACTTGCTGATTTAGAATCTAAAGAATAAGACTGATGGAAGTGAGAAGGGATTGAGTGTTGGCTAACCACCACACAACAAATGGTTATCAATTCACCATGCTTAACAGGCATAAGAATTGGCTAGTCCACAAGCAAACGGCTTGAGGTAAAGACTTCTCAAATCCGTTTATGGTTTACAATTTACCAAAAATTGTAGGGTTCTCAACTCACCTTGCTTCTTGGTGAAGAGTTGGCTAGTCCAAGATCAAACAGTTCTTGGTAAAGACTACTCAAATCTGTTGATAGCTGATAGTTTGCTAAAAACTATATGGTTTATCAATGCACCATGTTATGACAATGAAGCATTGGCTAGTCCAAACACAAACGGTATTTGGTAAAGACAAATCAAATCCGTTGATGGTTGACAGTTTACCAAAAACTGTATGGTAATTAACTCACCATATTCTTAGATGAAGAGTTATCTATCCCAGAGCAAACGGCTACTGGTAAAGGAACATCAAATCCGTTAATGGCTGGTAGTTTGCCAAAAACTACAAAGCCAACTTAGTTGGATTGTAGGTAACAAGATGTTGCTGAGTAGCTGAAAAGATGTTGCTGAATTGCTGAAAAGACAAGGTTGCTGCTAAAGAAGGATAGAGTGTACAAGATTAAGAAATGATAAAGAATGTTTGGATACATCCTCTGTGCGTTAAAAGAAGCTTAAAGGATTGAAGAAACATGAAGTTAAAATAGTTTAACATTCATGTTTAAGGGAGGATTGTTAGGATTAATGTTTTCTTAACTTAGTACCGACAGTACAAATAGTTAGTACTGACAGTTATACTTAGTACCGACAGTACAAAGTATTAAGTACTGTTAGTTAGTTAGTACCGTTAGTAGAAAGTTAGTTAGTACCGTTGAGAAGATATTTAAAAGATATTTATGAGATATTTTAGAAAAAGATATGTAAGCCTATTAGGGTTATCCTTAGTATATAAAAGGATCACTTTTGGCATAGTTAGATATAGACGATTACAGATGAATACACAAGCTTAGCAAATCATATACAATATCATAGTTAGCAATCTGTAATCCTCAAGAACACATTAATAAAGTTGTTATTCAGTTGTTCATTGTTCTTCTTAGTACCTGTGTTAAGATTCCGCATTAACACATAGTATTCATAGTCATTGTTTCTACATAGTCATTTGTATTTATACATCTTGGCTATCATCCTTTATAGGCTGTAAAGATCCATTCAGTTTAAACAGGACCATCACTTATGTTAGTAAGTGTTTGACATGTTTAAAGGTAAAGGCTGAGCATCAAAGGCCTTCGGGTTTACTGCAAAACTAAACATGTCTGGAACAGAAGATGAAAATCCACCACCACCACCTCCACCATCAACACAACAAACACCAACACAACATAATCCTCATACTAGTCTCAAACAATTCAAGCTGCCCTATTCTCAAAAAGGTGAAGGGAGAATATGATATATGGGCTATGAAGATGGAACACTATTTGGCTCATACAGACTATCCAATTTGGGAGGTTATCCAAAATGGGAATGGTCCTGTGTCAGTCACAACTGATACAACAGGACAAATTAAAATTTTGCCTCCTAAAACAGCAGAAGAAATAGTGGCCAGAGAAAGAGAAAGAAAAGCTAGGGACCACCGTGTAATGGCCATACCAGAAGATCATCTAGCTAAATTCCATAAGATGACTGATGCAAAAGAGATGTGGAATGCCATCAAATCCAGATTTGGTGGAAATGATGAATCCAAAAAGATGCAGAAGTACATCTTGAAGCAACAGTTTGAAGGATTCACTGTATCCAACACAGATGGGATTCACAAAGGCTATGAGAGATTCCAAAGTCTTCTCAGTCAGTTAGAGATTCATGGAGCAGGTGTATCTACTAAAGATGCAAATCAGAAATTTCTAAGATCTCTACCTTCTGCTTGGTTACAAGTTTCCTTAATTATGAGGAACAAACCAGGAATGGACAGTCTCAGTTTTGATGACTTGTACAACAATCTAAGAGTCTTTGAAAATGATGTAAAAGGCTCTACTGCATCATCTTCCAACTTGCAAAATGTAGCATTTGTTTCTGAAAACACCAGCAGTACTAATGATGTTAGTACCGCTTATGGTGTTTCCAATACTTCTGGTCATAATTCAAAGCATGAACAAACATCATCATATTCTTTGCTTGCAAGTCAATCAAGTTGTCCTCAACTGGATCATGAGGACTTTAAGACCAAGTTACATGAATATGAACCTTGAGGAACATGACTTTAAATTGGCCATTGAGTGGCAATGATCTCCATAAGAATAAAGAAGTTCTACAAGAAGACTGGTAGAAAGCTACAGTTTGATGCAAAAGAACCTGTTGGTTTTGATAAAACCAAAGTGGAAGCTAAAACTGCACAAACAGGGATTGTGCAAAGAGAGTGTCGAACAAAGGAAGATAACGAGGATGGATGGATGGAATCCTGTAAATAAAGATGGGAGCAAAAACTGGAATGAAAGAAGTAAGAAGCGTTTAAAAGCATTGGTGACTGTTGCGGAGAGATGTGTTGTTGGACAAACTCATTCAGAAGATGATGAAAACTTTGCTTTATGGTTAGCACAGCTCTTCAAGATCAGACACACAGGTAGCCTTCAATGTTCAAATGAGTGTAAAGAGTCTTATTGATTACCTTAAAAGACTATATGATGCTCAGAGAGAGCAACTTAGTGATGCTAAGGTAGAAATAAAGGCTTATACTCAAGGTCTTAAGAAAGTTGAAGCACAATTAGTTGCCCATCAACAAGGTCAACTTTGGTATGAACAAAAAATCAAATTTATGAAAATAGATTTAGATGACAAAACAGATGTTCTAACATACCATAAGAAATTGTTGGCTAAAGCTCCAAATAAAGGAAAAGATGATTGCCGGAAGGTAAATGTAGACTTATGGAATACATTCTTCAAAAAAATCTTGGTATAAAAATCTGTACATTATCCTATGAGTGCCAGTGGATTAATTTGGCTTGGGTTGGTGATTTACAGATATTGTGGGATTTTGAGTCTTGAAAATGAAGTTTTGCAATGAGTGTCTTTCAAGGGCAAAAAAAGTGATTTTGAAAATCCATCTTTGCATAAAAGGCTTGGTTAAAACAGGTGAAATGCAAGCAGTACCCCCACCCATGACAGGGAATTATTTGCCTTGGAACTGACTTTTGATATTAGATGATCACAATATACTATGGTCAAGAAAGTCTAACCAAGTGAATTGAATCTCAAAAACAACTGACATTACAAAATTGGATACTGTGACTCTAACACTCGTATAGAAACTTCTGAATTAGTGTTCTGAACATTGGTGTCAATGACTCATATATAGGAAGTGAACTAAGGTATTGGTTTGATGCTCCTTTCATTGAGGAGTATTGAATCAGATAGTGATGATGTGCATGTAGTGTGTACAAAACTAAAGGACTTGTACACCTAGTTTTGCTAACAAGCAAGTAAAAACTCCTAGGAAAATGTTTAAGAATCAGTAACACATAGTCAAAAAACCTTAAGGTTAACAACAAAGAGTTGTGGAAATGGGTTTACTGAATGGTACATGTTTTGTCTGTGGTAGTTTTAGTTCATTTATAAGTGATTGTGATTATCCATGTAAAAATTGGCTAAACAAATTGACTAAACAAACAAAATATTGTTAAGGCTAATGGTGAAGGAAAAGAGGAAACCAAACATGGAAATGTTTAAAGGGTAAACAAACAAAATCAATTTGTTCCTTTAGCAGTACAAACAAGAACTGGAAATAATCCAGTTAATACTGCTAAAGCTAGCGGTACTAACAATTTTAGTACTGCTAGACAAAATGTTAACAGACAGACAGTACTAACTAGCACTGTTCTGAAAGTTAATACTGTTAAGCCCCATTGTGAATGGTGTTAGACCAGCAAATGTTTTTCACAAAACTCTTCAACCATCAACCAAAGGGCCTTTCAAAAAGAAACAACAGTACTAAGAACAAATTTTTCAAAACAAAAAGTTTATACTGCTAAGGTAAAAGAAGTTAGTACTGTTGGGGGAAAATGGGACATCTGCCTGTTAATTCTCAGCAGCAAGGTTGTAATAGAGAACACCAGGATTTTACAACTAATAATATTCTCTCAAAATACAATGGTGGATTCTAGTCTGAGAAAAA
Organism: Tanacetum coccineum; assembly: GCA_026074375.1. NCBI lineage: Eukaryota > Viridiplantae > Streptophyta > Magnoliopsida > Asterales > Asteraceae > Tanacetum > Tanacetum coccineum. Next base: position 20,379 of record BQNB010068217.1, read on the forward strand.
TTTTTATTCAACTTTCAAAGATGCACTAGGAGACTCAAGCCCAAACAGATTGGGTCTAAGAGAGTCTAAATTCTTTCTTTTAATGTGCAGGATAATCCACATAGAACTCTAAAGAATAAAGGAATTATTGATAGTGGATGTTCCAGGCACATGACAGGGAACAAGGCTTACCTTGCTGACTTTCAAGACTTTTAATGGTGGCCCTGTTGCCTTTGGAGGTAGTAAAGGCTCTATAATTTGGTAAAGGGTAATAACAACTGGTAAGTTTGATTGAGGGATGCTAAGCTTTAGTGAAGAACTTCAGCATTTCAATCTCTTTTCTGTGTCACAAATGTGTGACAAAAAGAACAAGGTTCTGTTTACTGACTCTGAATGTCTTGTTTTATCTCTGATTTTAAGTTACCTGATGAAAATCAAATATTACTTAAAGTCCCATAGACAAAACAATATGTACAGTTTCAATTTAGAGAACATTGTTCCTCTAGGAGGTTTGGCTTGTTTGATTGCAAAGGCTACAACTGATGAATCTAACAAATGGCATAGGAGGTTGGGTCATGTAAATTTCAAAAACCTAAACAGACTTGTGAAGGGAAACCTTGTAAGAGGTTTACCTACAAAGCTTTTTCAAAATGACCACACTTGTGTTGCTTGTCAGAAAGGAAAAGCACCACTAAGCTTTTGTAAGGCCAGTTAGATAGCTTATTAGCCAAAAAACCTACAACTACTACATATGGACTTGTTTGGACCTACATCTGTCAGAAGCATAAACCATAAGACCTATTGTTTGGTTATCACTGATGATTTTAGCAGATTTAGTTGGATATTTTTCTTGAGAACTAAGGATGAAACAAGTGCAATCCTTAAGGACTTTATAAGACAAATAGAAAACCAATTGAATCAAAAGGTTATAAACTGTTATGATGTGATAATGGAACATAATTAAAAAACAGGGATGTTATTGAATTTGTGGGTTTAAAAGGATCAAGAGGGAATTCAGCAATGCCAGACTCCACAACAAAATCGGATGTTGCTAAGAGAAAGAACCAACCCTTATTGACTGGCTGCAATGGGACGGGCTTGAGATTCATTTAACATTTTTGGGGCTTGATAGAAGCAGTTAGTACTGCTTGTTATGTTTCTAAACAGGGTATTAGTTGACGAAGCCTCATATAAGACACATTATGAACTTTTAATCGGTTAAGGACACCAATTTAAGTTATTATAAGGACCTTTTTGGGTGTATGTGACCATCTTGAAACACCATTGAACAACTTGGGCAAGTTTGCTGGAAAACTCTGATGAGGGAATTTTGGTGGGTATTCTTACAAGCAAAGCCTTAGAGTATTACAATTTAGAATCCAAAAGAGTTGAGAAAACCTGCACATAACTTCTTAGAGAACAACCCAATGTTGCAGGGAAAGGACAAATTGCTTTTTGGGACCTTGCTTATTTGATTGATTCTATGAACTATCATTATGTTAGTTCAGAGAATCAAGCTAACCTTCATGCAGTGTCACAGAATCTACCAAAATACAGCACAAAGAACAAAATTAATGGTGGGGGATTCTGGAAAATGAAGAGGAATTGATCAGACTGCTTGAAACTGCAATATGGCATTCCTATTCTTCCACAAACCCATCTGCTTCAAAATCAGATACTAAGAGAGGAGGTCCAAGAGAGGAAGAACAAGTCTTTTTGGATGATCTTTCAAGACTTCAAATGCAAGAAAAGGAAGCTATAGAGGTAGTTGAAGCTCTCAGGAAGGATCTTGATCAAGTAACTGGAGAACCTGGTTAATCAGGCAGGGCTGCTAAGTTTGCAGTATAACATTTTTAGTACTGTAGCCACAACTAAGCTAAAGCTAGCGGTTACTAACTTGTTAATACTGTTAGCATACAGTCTAGTCATTTGCCAGTAGCCATTGAGGGACTATCTATTTCTGGTCTAACCAACGTCCCAAGAAGATGACTTGAAAAATACCTCCACTTGAGATATTCATTCAAGATTACTAACTGAAGGTTATCTTTACACATCATCTTATGATGATGAGGGTGCAGAGGCTGACTTCACAAAATTTGCGTAAATCTACATCATTAACACAAAATCATCACCAATTGCCAAAATACAGTTTGTGAATGGTAGTCCTATTCCCTCATCAAGAAATTAATCCTTCTCATCCTTCAAACACTTTTTCTGGAGATCCAACATCAGTAGTACAAACAAGAAGCAAAGTAAATAAAAGTTCTGAAGCTCATGCTTTTTGTTAGTTATGTTCAAAAGCAAAGGAGAAACAATCATAAGGACTTTCATCATTGGTTAATTTGCTTGTTTTCTATCTAAACTGAACCCAGGAAGATTTTCAGAAGCTATTGAAGATGAAAGCTGGAGGGGGGGGAGGGGGATGGGTTGATGCTATGCAAGAAGAATTGTTGCAGTTTGAGATTCAAAAAGTTTGGATCCTAGTAGATTTACCTTATGGGAAAAAGGCTATCGGTACAAAGTGGGTGTACCGAATATAGAAGGATTGAAAGAGGACAGTGGTTTGTCAGGAACAAATGCTAGATTTAGTTGCTCAAGGACACAGGCATAAGAGGAAGGAATAGACTATGATGAGGTTTTTGCTCCTGTGGCTAGGCTTGAAGCCATAAGGATCTTTTTAGCATTTGCCTCGTATATGGGCTTTATAGTCTATCAGATGGATGTGAAAAGTGCCTTTCTCTATGGCAAGATTGATGAAGAGGTATATGTGTCTCAACCACCAGGTTTCCTAGATCCTAAGTATCCTGAGAAAGTCTACAAAGTGGTTAAAGCTCTGTATGGGTTACATCAAGCTCCCAGAGCATGGTATGCTACTTTATCCACTTTCTTGTTGAAGAATGGATACAGAAGAGGGACAATTGACAAAACTCTCTTCCTAAAGAAGGACAAACATGATATCATTTTAGTTCAAGTCTATGTGGATGATATCATCTTTGGGTCTACAAAGAGTCTTGGACGTGATGAGCTTGGAAGGTCCCTCCGCACCCCCACCCCTCATTGATGAAGAGTAGATTTCAGATGAGTTCAATGGGAGAGCTCACTTTCTTTCTTGGCCTACAAGTCAAACAGAAACCAAATGGTATATTTATTAGCCAGGATAAGTATGTTGCTGAAATCCTGAAGAAGTTTGACTTTGCAAGTGTTAAGACTGCCAGTACACCAATTGAGACTCAGAAGCCTTTAGTCAAAGATGAAGTGAAGCTAGTCAGTGATGTTGAATGTCCTCTCTATGGTCAATGATTGGCTCTTAAGGTATGTGATACTGCTTCTAGGCCTTGCATTATGTTTGCAATCTGTGCTGTTCTAGTTTCAAGTCACTCCAAAGACTTCTAAATTAAGTGCGGTCAAAAGAGTGTTTGGTACTAAAGGGCAAACCCAACTGGGCCTTTGGTATCCTAGAGAGTCTTCATTTGACTTGGAATCTACTCAGATAGTGATTATGCTGGGCAAAATCTTGACAGGAAATCCACACAGGCAGTGTGGTCAATTTCTTGGCAGGAGACTCATTACTTGGCAATGCAAAAAGCAAACCATTGTGGCCACTTCTACGACAGAATCCGAATATGTTGCTGCTGCAAGCTGTTGTGGGCAAGTTTTATGGATTCAAAATCAAATGTTAGACTATGGGTTCAACTTCAATGAAACACAAAGATCTACATTGATAATTGAAAGCACCATTAGCATTGTAAAGAATCCAGAAATATCTTCGAAGACAAAAGCATATTGCTATTAGGCACACTTCTACGAGATGCTTATGAGAAGAAACTCATACAGGTGCTTAAGATTCACACTAATGACAATGTAGCTGATCTACTAATCAAGGCATTTGATGTTAGCCAATTTTAGTTCTTGGTTGTTTCAATTGGAATGATAAATCCATAAGCTACATTGGTTAAAGGGAGGCAGTATGAAGTATTGTCTATAAAACCTCTCATCTCCTAAGCATATCATATCTCTCACACACATCTACTTATGAACACTACTCAACGTGAACTAATTTTTTTTTGAACCGTACTTTTAGTGGGTCATCTGTTGTGGATGAGGGTAAAAACAACCATGGCAAATCAAACTTGTTCCAAGAAACCCCTAAACCCTTATGCTCCACCTTTCTACCAACTGATGTTAGCATTGTATCTGGAATGTCAGGTATAGTTTGTGAACTTTACGACTTCTGAAGCAATTGGAATTGCATGTTGTGCATTACAGAAAAGAGTTGGTGTTGTCCTTCAAGAGTAAGAAGATGCTCAAGTTGTTCGTGCTGGATTCAGAGTAAGACATTCTCTTGTGAGCATTTTGAAGACATTGAGATTATGTAGACCTCCAAAGAGTAGGTTCTCAATGAGAGACGTATGCAATCTCAATCAAAACAATCCAGATTAGAGATTAGTATGTTTTTAAAACTATCCTAGAAAGTAGTCTACTATTAGTGAAATATTAGCAATTAGTTGTGTTTTGTATAAGTCTGGATAGTTTGTATGAAATTTTTAGGTATTGGATAACATATAGCTAGAAGTGATGCTTGTCAACGCTTTAAGAAGATTTAGAGAGTCACTGAGAAGAGTTACTGATGGTACTTGAATCATCTTGATACTTACATCTGGTTCATTCTTTGTTTGGTCATAACCGACAAGCCTCTAAATTGTTTACCTGACCCCCATCACAAAACCCCCCCACAAAGTTCCCAATTAGTACCGACCATGCAAAGTTAGTACCGTGGGGCAAAGTTTTGTATCGCTAAAGAGACGGTTGGAGAAAATACCGCAAGGGTACAAAGTGTAAATTGGAATTTTTCTTTAAAAATAGGGTCTCCTAAAACTATAAGAAATCCATCTCAATCGCACACTTAATTATAGCCAATCTCTTCTAACTGTCATTCATCTTTACAAGCCTATAATCGTCTCTTACCGACGATCTTCTTATTCTAAGCAACATGGCTGCTCTTGAGTCCTTGTACTAAGCACAAAACATGATCGCATACTTGGAAAAGACTGGAAGGGAAAGTCGAGTTTCATGAAGTTCATTGATTTTCTTCGGAGAATGTTATAGTTATCATGCGCTCACGGTAAGTACTGTTGTTTCGACCACATTCGTTTGAACAGTTTTTGGACGTTGCTCAGTCAAAACAATCAACAATGTTAGGCCATAACTGCCAAAGTAGCTGGCAACGTTTGTGTCTTATCTCTGAGGCATCATTCCTAACTGATCTTATTTTTGATGATGCTGATGGTAGATTCATTACCAAATCTAGCTATCTTTGATGCTTTCAGCTTATGGTATATGAAGGGGATTTTTAACTGGTGTAACATTTAATAAAGCTTTGTTTTCACCCCAAATGAGAGGTTTTTATTTCACAAATTAATCATGGTTTTAAGTTCCAATAGTACCTCTGGGGAATCAAGTTCCTACATAATATTGCCACCAGCTGGTAATTTGTTTAACAATCTAATCAAAAGTATCAGTTTTCCAAATTAATTTTGATTGGTATGCTTAGACATCTAGAGGCCTAAGAAGAAGTTTGTCATGTTATACTCGTTTTTTATTTCTATATTTTTTAGGTAGAAAATTAGCTAATAATAATTAGCTAATATATCTGTACCTTTAGATCACTTTCCTGTAAATAGTTTAACTAGTAAAGTTTTTTCTTTTATGATTAAGAAGGGCAAACATTTCTCAGGCAAAGTTACACCTTTGTTTGATACTATGTTGGTCCAACCAACTCAGGATGAGGGTGCTTCCTCAGAAAGACTATCTGATGAACAACCATCACCCTCTCCTGCTCCCACTAGTGAAGTCCCAAATGAGTCACTGCCTGACTCATCTTCTGCTCAACCTAGTGAGGTACCCATTGAGCATCAGCCTGTCCCATCCCCAAGACCTTCACCCACTGCTACCATTCCTGATTCAATCCCAGAACCTACTGGTGAGAATCTTGGAGATCATTCATCCAATGATACATCCCTTTCAGGGAATGAGGATGACATGACTCTCCAAAATGTCTATGATCTTTGTCTATCTTTATGTAAACAGGTTTCAGATCAAGCCAAGGAAATCAAACTCTTGAAGGCTAAGATCACAAAGCTCAAGAAGCAAGCTAAACCTGTCATCAAACATCACAAAGCATATCTGAAGACTGTCTCATTGCAGCAAAGATTCCCAAGGAAGAGCTTCTCAAAGAAACATAGGGTGCACAAAGAGTCTGTATCCAAACAAGGGAGGAAGATTGCAAAAGGAGAATCATCAGTTCAAAGAGATCCTCTGTTTGATGTAATGCCTGAAGAAAAGATTGATCACATGGAAACAGAAAATGCTCAAAGTGAAGGGAGGACAAGGGAAATGGTTGATGAAGAAAAGGAGATTGAGGAGGATATGCTTAGTACTGAAGATGCAGTTAGTACTGACAAGGAAGGAGTTAGTACCGACTTTGAAAAAGTTAGTACTGACAGGCCAATAGTTAGTACTGACGGATCCAAAGTTAGTACTGATGAACAAGTTGAAGGTACTGAAGAGCAAAGAGAAAGTACTGAAGATAAAGTTGAAAGTACTGCTGGGCAAACAGAAGGTACTGAAGATCAAACTAAGGAAGAAGTTCCTACTCAAGCTTCTCAAACATCCAGTCAAACACCCACTTCAATAATATTTGGTGATGATGAAACAATAGCTACACTTCTCCTCAACATGCGTCAAGACAAGGCTGCTTCTAAAGAAAAAGAGAAAGGCTGATAAGAGTAAAGGATGTTGAAGAAATTGATAGACCAAGGCCTACTTCTACAAGATCACTTCTCACATTAAAACCTCTTCCAAAGATTGATCCTAAAGACAAAGGGAAGAAGAAGATTGAAGAGGATGATGAATCTGAAAGTGAAGATGATGATATTCCTCAAGCTGTAAAGAAATTCAAACAGCTTGAGAGTGATGAAGAGTTGGCAAGGAAAGTTCAAGAAGAATGGGAAGCTGAAGAGGAGAGAAATAGAATTGCTGAAGAAGAAGCAACAAATGAAGCTCTCATTAAAAACTTTGATGATATCAAGGCAAGAATTGAGGCAGACAGAATTCTTGCTGAGAAGCTTCAAGAGCAAGAAAGAGAGCAGTTCACAATAGAAGAAAGAGCTAAGTTCCTTCATGATACAATTGCTGCTCAGAGGAAATTCCTTGCTCAACAAAGAACAGAAGCCATCAGAAACAGACCTCCAACCAAGAATCAATTAAGAAATCAGATGATGACCTACTTAAAGCATGTGGGGAACTTCAAACATTCTGAGTTGAAGAGTAAAAAGTTTGAAGACATACAAGCAATGTATGAAAAGATAAAAAGGTCAACTGAAGATTTCATTGCTATTGGGTCTGTTGAAGATGATAGGCTAATCAAGAAAATGAAAAAGAAAGATTCCTCCAAAGAAGAAGAGATCAAGCAGGAATCTAAAGAAGAAGTCAAGCAAGAGGATAAAGAAGAAGAGAACACAAGAAAGAGAAAGCAGGGTACAAGGAAAAAGATGAAGTCAAGAAAAAGAAGATTCAAACAAGATTACTCTCAAGATGACCCATCTGCATGAGAATGAGATTGATGAGCTGAGATAGTGCTTGAACAAATAGCTTCCAGATGAGGGAAAAGGCAACGGAAGTTAGAACTATGAAATTCTTTGATCAAGAAGTATCCCATTCATTGACTGGAAAGATGAGATATTTTGGCATAAACCACAATTTGATGAATCTAAATAGATCTGGAATGAGATTAATATGAATGTAGGTAACAGAAGTACTGTCCAAAAGGAAGCTTAGTACATTGATGAGAGTGCTTTCAGAGTTTTTGACAGAGAATGATTTAGATGGTTGTATACAAACTTGTGATGGACATATATCAAGATAAGATTCCTGAAGGTTTTGATAAAGTTCTTTGGGGAGATTTGATAGTTATGTTCAATCCAGATGAACAAGATGAGTTTTGGAACTCACAGCATGAATGGAATATAGTCAGTTGGAAGCTGCACAGTTCTTCAGGGGTACACACTTTGATGACTGATGAAGGATTAGTCGTTCACATGCTAATAGAGAAGAAGTATCCTTTGAAGAAGGAAATACTGGTGCAAATGCTAAAGCTAAAATTGGAGTCTGAAGAAGAAAGTACTATGCAATGGAATTATAAGATTTAACAAGAAGGTAACTTGCTATTTAGAATTAAAGAATAAGACTGATGGAAGTAAAGAAGGGATTGAGTGTTGGCTAAACCATCCACACAACAAAATGGTTATCAATCAACCATGCTTAACAAGCATAAGAGTTGGCTAGTCCACAAGCAAACGGCTTGAGGTAAAGACTTATCAAATCCGTTTATGGTTTACAATTTACCAAAAATTGTAGGGTAATCAACTCACCTTGCTTCTTGGTGAAGAGTTGGCTAGTCCGAGATCAAACAGTTCTTGGTAAAGACTACTCAAATCTGTTGATAGCTGATAGTTTGCTAAAAACTATATGGTTTATCAATGCACCATGTTATGACAATGAAGCATTGGCTAGTCCAAACACAAACGGTATTTGGTAAAGACAAATCAAATCCGTTGATGGTTGATAGTTTACCAATCAGTATGGTAATTATCACCATATCTCTTAGATGAAGAGTTATCTACCAGAGCAAACGGCTACTGGTAAAGGAACATCAAATCCGTTAATGGCTGGTAGTTTGCCAAAAACTACAAAGCCAACTTAGTTGGATTGTAGGTAACAAGATGTTGCTGAGTAGCTGAAAAGATGTTGCTGAATTGCTGAAAAGACAAGGTTGCTGCTAAAGAAGGATAGAGTGTACAAGATTAAGAAATGATGAAGAATGTTTGGATACATCCTCTGTGCATTAAAAGAAGCTTAAAGGATTGAAGAAACATGAAGTTAAAATAGTTTAACATTCATGTTTAAGGGAGGATTGTTAGGATTAATGTTTTCTTAACTTAGTACCGACAGTACAAATAGTTAGTATTGTCAGTTATACTTAGTACCGACAGTACAAAGTATTAAGTACTGTTAGTTAGTTAGTACCGTTAGTAGAAAGTTAGTTAGTACCGTTGAGAAGATATTTAAAAGATATTTATGAGATATTTTAGAAAAAGATTTGTAAGCCTTTTAGGGTTATCCTTAGTATATAAAAGGATCACCTTTGGCATAGTTAGACACGTGTTGAAGATATATGAAATATATGAACACAGAAGATTACAATATCATAGTTAGCAATCTGTAATCCTCAAGAACACTTTAATAAAGTTGTTATTCAGTTGTTCATTGTTCTTCTTGGTACCTGTGTTAAGATTCCGCATTAACACATAGTATTCAAAGTCATTGTTTCTACATAGTCGTTTGTATTTATACATCTTGGCTATCATCCTTTATAGGCTGCAAAGATCCATTCAGTTTATTAGGACCTTCAGGCATCGACGTTTATATTTTCAAAATGTCGTAGAAATATTTTTATTACATTCGTTTTTATTTTTCGTGTCTCGTACTATTTTTACGTTTTACGAAAAACGACTACAAATCGTACCTTTTTAAATATCGAACTTTGAAAATACCCGCATTTGCAAATTGTGGGACAAGTTTTAATAAAAACTCATCCCACTTACCACTTGTATGGGGCGGCAAGAAGGATCCACATGGTTTAACCATGTGGCCTTCTCTCATCATGCACTTGCATGTAAGCCTTTTATAAAACAAGTCTCACTCCCATTTTTCTCATAGTTCACAAGAATTTTTCACACACTCCTCTCTTGTCCCTCCTCCTTTCCGTACACCATCAACACCACCATACCATTTCCATCAAAAATTTCAAGATCAAATAAATACTACACATGTTACAATGATTACCTTATAAAATGAAGATGTTTTGAAGTGATTAAGAGGCTTTTTCAAGAAAGTTTTCACACATTTTGGGGCTGAAATAAATCAAGATTTCATCAACCTACTTTGGGTAAAAATAATGGTGATCAAAAATTATAAGGGTGAAGACCAAGTTTGAAGTTGAAGTTTCATCTATTTTCTTTGATCATTTGATCATCATCACCATTTTTCTTGTGGTAAAATCTTATAAATTTTATTAGCTTTCTATTCTTGTATTATTTTCCATTCCAAATTTATATGTAAATGTATTTTATTTTGATGATCAAGTAATAAAAGTGATAATGCATGTGTAGATCTAGGGTAAAAATGACTAAATCAACCATTAAAACTTGCTAGAACTCATTAGAAATTTAGAGCTGTTGTAAACTGTAAGTTCTGGATTTTTGCATAAGTGTTAGACTTGATTTGATTTACCTATGTTGTAGAGAATTGAGTAAGGATCATGTAGCTAATTGGATACTCAATGGAAAGTGAAAATTGACCAAGTTATCACCATTTTACCAAAAGTCATCAAATCTGACCTTGCTAGACAGAACGTATAAAAAGTCATTGATTGTGTATTGAGTGGTTAAAAAAAACCTAAAAACAATGAGAACCTAGATAAAATTATGTAGGTTCTGTACAATCGGGGATCAAACCAAGTTTTATGATTTGAAAATGGCATCAAAAATGGTGAAAGTGAATTTTCAGCCAAAAATGCCAACTTGACCTTTGTATAATGAAGTGACCTTAATTATATATTTACTTAAAATAAGTATAAAAATGACTTATAATTTATAATGTACATTTAAAAATGAAACTAGGAATATAAATTTTATAAGTATATCATTTATGGTTTGAAAGATACAACTATTTTTGCAAGCATAAACATATAAATTTTTTTACGTCTATATCAATACTAAAATTTGTAGAGCGTTTTTGCGACTAAAACCCGAGATGGTAGAACCCCCTTTTGGGAACTTTGTATGATGCCTATGATATAAATAACCCGACATCAAGAACCCGAAAATTTACTATAAACTCATAAACAAGTTTAAAATGGGGACTATATGACCATATTGGGCCATTAGGCCCAATGTATATGAATGGACCTATTGGACTTAACTTTGGACCCAACCCACTTGGGCCCAATTAATGGGTTAAGATCTGGTCTTAGACTTTATAAATGGACTTCAAATTTTTAATGGACACATTAAAGGTCTATCTGGCCTTCGTTGGACAAAAATTGGTAACAACTAGTGAAAAATGAGCTAATTTAGTACATGTTAAACACATAGAAGACTATGAGAATAAAACTTGGGGAATTATAAATTGTTGATCATCATATAAGATACATGTATATATACGTATTTAAATTGTGAATTTTATTTTATCGACTAGAAACCTAAGACCCATACATTTGTATAGGTTCCGGGTGATTAGTGCGACATCCAAGTTGCTATCGCGTTACTTTTCTTCCGATTACTATCAAGTGAAGTTCATAGCCTCGCATTGTTTTACACTGTAATTGTTTTATTAAACCGCGAGGAGATAACATGTTTGTTTTTTAAAAATAGAAACTAGCGGACCCGAAAATGTATGCTAGTAGCCTTGATTATTATAAGTTAGCTTAACTCGTAGATCAAGGACGCGAAAAATTTTTTCATAAATTATTAATTGCGAGAAAAAGATTACGCTTATACATGAAATAGTACTTATTTGGAGGCCTTACACCTCCGATTGTGAGACTTAGTTCGTATGTGGCGGGAATATGACACCTCGGATGCATTGTATAGAGAATAAGATCCCTCATAGCGAGGGTGTAGAGTGGGCATTATATTGAATTATGGTAAGGTTCGATGTTCATGAGGCTTATAATAATCCCCCGATATAATTTTGTATGGCCACATCCTTGTATCCAGAATGAATATTGAAAAATGATACTTGTGTTCAGAAATTTTTTATTGTTTATATATATAAACTCTATGGATTCACTCAACATTATTGTTGACTTTTAGCATGTTTTTATCTCAAGTCCTTGAAGGTAATTCGGTGATGGAGATATGAAGGCCGACTAAATAATTATTCATTTGAAAATGTTTTGTAAAACGTTATATGATGTTGTTAAACTTATTGGGACTGTGATGTAAACTCTATTTTATTCAAATGAATGAAATTTTCTCAAAACGCCTCTTTTTGAGTCGTTTTCTATGATTTGAGTTATTGTGCTACGACGTAACACCATTGGACCCTTCCGCTGACCGAGCTGAATTGAGGCTGTTACAATATCCATTAATAACAACAAATCCTTTCGGTCTTTATAAGTTATTATAACCAATATATTAAGTGGAATAATTAAACACATATATAAAAGAATTCTTTCGGCCTATATTCTTATATAAAATATGTTTTACCAATTCAATAAACACATATCTAAACGCTCCATATCAAAGATCACATATGGCCTAAACAAACACAATATGACTACTCCATGATCAAAGAAGTAACGAAAAACATTATGAACTCAAACAATTCAATAATAATCAAAGTAAACCCGGAAACAATGAACAATTTTGTCACAATAGCTTATAGCTTAGAATTACACTTCACTACTACTTCCTTGAAGGGTTAAAACATGGGAATTATTGATGAACATCAAGCAAGTTCATCCAATTCTTCAAAGTCTCCTCCTAACTTTGATTCTATTTGTTGTGATGATTGTGTTACCAAGGGTGGTTTGGATCAAAGGTTTATCAAGCCTTTATCCCAAAAAATCCCCCCTCTAAGTATTCTAAACAAACTAGATTGATTTGTGTGTAATGAGAGAGCCAAGGAGGGTATTTATTGTCTTTTTAGGGGCCAAAAACTACCGTATAAAAATGAATGTGCATCGCACATTGGGAGTTAATGATATCTTTAATTAATTGTCTTTAATTTTTCCACCGACTCAAAAGTGTGCCGCACTTTGGGAAAAACCATTGCACTTTGTTCACTTACAGCACTTGGCCTTTCTCATGGTTGTAGATAATTGAATTCTCTTCCCGTGGCCGCTTGAATCAACTAAAACGGAGTTTTTATGACCGAGTTATGGCCAAAACAGTGAACAAGTGTCGGGAGACATTAACTTGAGTTTACTTCTTCATTTAAGCTTCAATTCTTCGTGTTTTCTTCTATTTTCTTCCACGACACATACCTAGAACATATAATAGCAAATATACTTGATTAAGTACCGAAAGTTCACGAGAAATGATCAAATAAATGCAAATAACGCCGTCGAAAATATGTATAATTTAGGCGTTATCAGGATACTTGGGCCGGGTATGAGACAAACAAGGGAACACCATGGCAAGTTTTTAGCACCTTTGGTCCTAGTGTAGTACATATGACTTTTGTCTCAACCTAAAACACACACTTTGCATGTTTTCCTAAATAAAAAAAATTATATCTCTCTTTCTTTCTCTCTAAATCGGACGAACACACACAAGGACCAAGAAGCATAAATTTTTGAAGATTTGTCAAGATCACAGGGCTAATATTTGGTATTAGATAGTTTCGGGTTGTAGAAAAAGGATCTTGGGTTTACTTAATCGTGTCAAAACCAAACAAAGAACATATAGATTGTAAGTTTTTCTAAATTTTGTTTT
>BQNB010068218.1:0-30917 GCA_026074375.1 Tanacetum coccineum
TCACATAAATATTCAAATGTGTGACAATGAAATTCTGAAATGGTCACACAAAATGAGTTCAAGTGTGGATGTTTATTTTACCCTGGTACATTTAGTCACATAAATATCTGACTGTGTGGCCGTTTAAAAAACAGCATGTGTGACCAAATCCACTTTTTGTACTAGTGTTAAGGGTTGATTAAATTCGTTTGATATGAGTGGAATGTAGTTTTGGGTCTTTTGATGATCTAGTGAGGTAATTGGAGGCATTGTTACCTAAAATAAAACAATCAAATCACACTTTAATATCTTACATATGTGTTGATATTTTGAGTTCGTGCCTAGTGTGTGCCTAGATGTAACAAATGTGGAGTAACGATTAACTCGACCTAAAAATAAAATCCTAAGAGTTAATCCAAACGCTCCTTAGTTTGATTTTGCTCATTCAAACAAGTCAAAAAATACATATGAATTATGTATCTCAAAATTTGTTCATGAGATCATTATGCATGTGTTTGAAAATGTTTTTAGGTTGTATTAACAATGCATAACCACAATTTTATTATGTTCCTAGCGTGAGTGATTTGAAAATAAAATTGGGGTTTTGGTTCAAAATCAATTTTTCTACAAGCTCACTAATATATGCAAATCCTATGTCTACGGGTAACATATTAGTTATACATTGTATCCTAGTAGTCCTAATTGTATGAAATTGAAAGAAAAATAGAAAATCCCCAATTTTAATTTTTGGTGTTCATCATGAACCCTAGACTCAAATTGAAAGAAAATGGATGAAATGACTTACAATAGTTGATCTTTAAGATGTTGTGAATGATTATAGGTGTTGATTTGGTCTTCAATTAAAGTTTTAATGGGTGATTTTGAGTTTTTGAGTGGTTTTGGTCGTGTTCGTCACTTGCAGCACGAAGAGGGGTGTTTGTTTTTATGGTTTGAATTTTTTTTGACTAAGTTTAAAATATGGGAGTCTACTGATGGCAGTCCCATAAAGCCTGGCGGTCCCAAATATATTGGGGGGGGCTCCTATGGTATGGGGGCCGCCTTCAGTATAGGGGTTTGGACTCAGTTTTTGATGAAAATTTTACGAAGAGGAGTGACATTTTAGTTTGTATTTCGCGAATTAAAGATGCTTTAAGTACTTTGAATGAAGTATTCAAGTTGTCACGACACAGAAAGAAACACAGACTAAAATTAAGACAGAAGAAGGAGAAGCGAACTAATATGATTTATGGAATGTGTTCCATCATTTCTAAACTAAGACGTAGATAGTTAAACGATTCACGTTTAAGGGGTTTAGTGAGAATGTCAACAATATTGTCGACGGACGACACTTTTTTGATTGAGATATGTTCTTTCTGGACATTATCACGAAGAAAGTGGTATGTGTTTGATACGAGAATGTCGCACTGGATTTTTGCTAAGGTCAATCGCGCCTTTGTTATCACACATGATGGGAACGTCGTCGAGTCGTACGTCATAGTCGATGAGAGCTTGTTTCATCCATAGTGCTTGTTGACATGCCTTTCCGGCGCTTACGTATTCGGCTTCGGTAGTGGATATAGCAAGAGCGGTTTGTTTCTTCGAGAACCAAGATGTCAAACAACATCCCACGAACGTACAAATACCGCTAGTGCTCTTTCGGTTCACATAATCTCCGCTAAGCTTTTTTCGTCTCACATAATCTCCCGCATAGAACGGAGTCGGCATATACTATGGTTTCTTATGCGGATCCCCTTTAGGATACCATACTCCTAAGTGCATAGTGCCTTTAATGTATTGAAAGATACGCTTAACCGCTTCAAGGTGATAGGTTTTGGGAGCCTCTTGGAAGCGGGCACAAAGGCAGACACTAAACATGATATCAGGCCTAGTGCCGTAGGATATATAACTACCTATCATGCCTCGATACTTGGTACTATCTACCGACTCACACTCTTCATCTTTCGTGAGTTTAGTATCAGAGGACATGGGGGTTTTCATTGGTTTAGAATCTTCTAGACCAAATTTCTTAAGCATTTCTTTAATATACTTAGATTGATTAAAGAATATACCATCTTCCATTTGTTTAATTTGTAATCCAAGGAAGAAATTTAATTCAACCCATCATTTTCATCTCGACTCCGTCATGCAAGATTTGGCAAATTCACACACATGTCTTGACAAGTCGAACCGAATATAATGTCATCGACATATATTTGAACAATGATGAGATTTGAACTTTTCTTTTTAGTAAAAAGAGTGTTATCTACCATTCCCATTTTATATTCATGTTTAATAAGGAAAGCTTTTAATATATCATACCAAGCTTTGGGTGCTTGTTTAAGACCATATAAAGCTTTCTTTAATTTATAAATATGATCTGGTTTTTCAAAATTAATGAATCTCAGAGGTTGTGCCATGTATACCTCCTCATTGATAAAACCGTTACAGGAATGCCACTTTTTACAAATCCATTTGAATAGTTCTAAAACTAAGGCACAAGCATAATGACTAATAATAATTCTAATGGACTCATAGTCTAGCAACCGGGCATAACTTTCATCATAATCAGATGCCCTCTTGTTGGTTGTAAAGCCTTGAGCAACTACCCTAGCCTTATTTTAGAAGCAACACCGTCTCGTCTAACTTATCTAAGTACCCATATAGTTCCTATGATTTCATATGCCTAGGTTGTGAACAACTCTCAAACGTCAATAGCAACGAATTGATTTATTCTTCTTGCGTGCGACTATCCAACTTTCATCTCGTTAACGCTTCATTTCACATTCATTAGGGCTTTTAGTTGATTATAAAACAAAATAGTTACTTTGGGTTTGGCTTTGTGACCTATAGGGTTTCTTTGTTAAGGTTTCCTTTTGATATTTTCCCATGGATGTTCCTAGACGCCTTAATGTGACTAATTCATCAATCTTTAAAGTTTCATCCACAATGTTGTTTTCTAGGTTTTTCTTTTTGGTGACCTTAATTGCTTCTTCTTCATCTAAGTCATCATCCACCAAGGGTATATGTCTTAGAAAGTAAAGAGTTCATCGAATGTTTACGTTAAGTGAAATCTTCGACTTTCCTAGGTCTTTTGTTTAGGATGAATGTAGCTTTACTATTTTGAGGAATAACCTAAAAATATACCTTCGTATGACTTTGGGTCAAACTTGGTAAGGTAGTCTTTGGTGTTCAAAATGAAGCACTTGCTTCAAACACTCTAAAATAATCTAATGTAGGTTTCCTACCTCTTAAGAGTTCGTAAGGTTTTTCTCCAAGAATGGCTCTAATGAGAATTCGGTTGAGAATGTATGTTGATTTATCTACGACGTTACAACCCAAAATTTTTGTGGTAAGGTTGCTCATATCAACATAGTCTTCCATATTCTTTGAAGTGTCCTATTTTTCCTTTCGACCACGCCATTTGATTGAGGAGTGCAGCCGAGAAGTTATGTGTAATACCATTGGCATTACAAAACTCTCCAAATTGCACCTCATTATCAAATTCTTTACTGTGGTCGGTTCTTATTGACACTATTGAACAACCTAATTGGTTTTGAATTAGCCTACTAAATATTTTGAATTGATCGAAAGCTTCAGTTTTGTCCTTAAGGAATCTAGTCCAAGTATACCTAGAGTAATCATCTACTATGACTAGGGTGTAATAGTTTCCTCCGTAACTTCGTACGGTGGATGGACCAAAGAGATCCATATAGAGGAGTTCTAAGCATCTAGTCTTGAACTATATTCTTAGCTTTGGTGACAAACGTGAGCTTGTTTCCATTTTGCAAGCATCCCCCACAAAAAATTTGATCAAACTTTAAGCTTAGGTGAGGTTCTAACTATTCCTTAGAAGCCAACGATTGAGATAGACACATTTTGCGTGTGACTAACCCCCTATGCCACAATGTGGAATTTCATCAATTCGTAGCAGACAAATTTGATCCTTCAGGCTTATTTCCCTAATTTCACACATATAAGCCTTTCTTCCTAATTATGACTTTACCGTCCTTAGTGATTTCACTATCATGTTCAAAGAAAGTTACTTTACACTTATTGTTACATATTTGTCCTATACTTAGCAAGTTAAATCTTAAGTTATCAACATGTTCTACATAATCTATTTTGAGAGAGTCATTAGAAATCGTACATTTGCCAATGATGTTACCGCGACGATTACTACCAAAAATGACGTTACCTCCATTGTATGTCATGTAAGTGGAGAAGAGCTTTCGGTTGCCTATCATATGTTTAGAGCATTCGCTATCCTTGATCCATTCGTCGGGTTCCAAGTCAACTCCAAGGCATATCTATTTATATAGTACAATGACTCAAACATTTGGTCCCCAATATCTCATGGGTCCAAAATTGTTAGTGCCAAACATCCCTTGCATTTGATGCAATTGGTTGGGATGTGAGAATGGAAGACACATTTCCCATGGCATGTAACTTTGACGTGGAAAGTTATTCCAAGTTACGGGAAAGCCATGAGGTTGGTTTTGTCGACCAACATGTCTTTTTGGTTGCGGTGTTTTAGGACGAGAATAATTATTATTTACTCTTCTACGAGGTGGAGTTTTTGATCTAAAATTGGGTTTCGAAAATTCAACTCCGGGCTTTGACAATGGCTTATAGATATGTTTAATTTCATTGTCACTAGCAACAGGAATTTTGACTTTGTTTACAATTATGTGTTTTGGTCTAGGACCCAAAATAGATTTTTGAAAAGACACAGTTTTCTCAGATCCAGGTGTTGCTGGTGGCGGTCCCATAATTATTTTGGGGGCCGCCTGGTCACTTAGGGGGCCACCCATATTTATGGGACCTCCATCAGAGGATACTTTTTCCTGAGCTTTCACAAATTTTATTTCCTTAGTTCCACTAGATGATGCTTCAAATGAATTAAACCCTAAACCTAGTTTATTACCGGAGGGTTTTTGACTACTCAACATTTCATTTAAGCAATGAGTACTCTTTTTAAATTTATTTAATCA
Organism: Tanacetum coccineum; assembly: GCA_026074375.1. NCBI lineage: Eukaryota > Viridiplantae > Streptophyta > Magnoliopsida > Asterales > Asteraceae > Tanacetum > Tanacetum coccineum. The sequence goes on from BQNB010068218.1 coordinate 4,971, forward strand.
AGTGGATTCTTCTTTGAGTTTTTCATTCTCAATTTTAAGTGCATGACACTTTACACAATCGAGATCAACTCCCTTATTTTTCTCGAGTGTGGATAATTTATCATTTAATTCTCTAAGCTCGTTTTCTAGACTATTTCTAGTAGCTTTTAACCTTTTGTTCTTAGTGATTATATTTAGACTCATTTTGCATAACTTATCATATTCGTTGTCTAAAGCTAAATCATCAATTGATGAGTTTTCATCACTAAAGTAAGATGATTCGGAACATACCTCACTTGAAGCATGAGCTACAAGACACGTTTCATCTTTGACCTTTTCGTCATCTTCTTCACCGCTATCGCTCCAAGAGCCTCCGACAAAAGCTCTTTGGTTCTTATCTTTCGGTGGTTTTGGACATTCTCCAATAAGATGATTCGGGTCGCCGCATCTAAAGCATTTTCTATCACTTTTACCGTTCTTGTCATCACGGCTTCTTTGGAACGTCTTTTTGTCATTCCTAGGTTGTCTCACGAATCTACCTCTTCTTTTAAAGAACTTCTTGAAGTCTCTTACCGCCATGGCGTACTCTTCGTCTTCGCTACCGGAAGTCGAACACTCTTCATCACTAGATTCTTTCTTAGCCTTTAAAGCAATAGATTTCCTTTCAACTTTTTCTTTGACTATTTCGGAATCTTTCTTGATGATCATTTCGTGAACTTTGAGGTTCCCGATAAGTTCATCAAGAAGATAGTTTACCTTAAGTCTTCGACTCTTCAATCGCCGTGAACCTTTGCTCTCCATTTTAGGATGTAAGAGAGGAGAAATAGAGTGGTTTGGGGAGAAGTTTGAGTGTGGCCCTAAGAAACTTCCGTACTAGGTTCTTACTAGAATAACCTTCATCAAGAGCTTTAAGACTAGTAATAAAGTAGTAATCAAGCGAAAGGCACTATCTATAGATCGTCTTCGAATGACGAATTGTTCGTTATTGTTTGAACCAGAAGCGATCATAAATATTTGACTAGTTGGCTATTACCTTGTGGTGATTAACAAAGCTTTCCAAATTTATTTTGCCGTGTTACACATGAAAATTCTTCATATTCCATTTTCTTGCAAAGCATTGTAAATAACCATTTGGCTTCAATTATTTTCGCAAGTCCTCTTTTAGAGATCATCGTTTTGTATTGCAAAAAGGAAACCTTCATCTAATTTTGTTTTCGGAGTTTGTAAATAGTTAAAATCACCATTGGTAATAACATGCCAAAGATCTAGATCTTTTGATTTAACATATGTCTCGAATCTATTTTTCCAATAAATAAAACTATCACTTTTAAAAAGTGATGGTCTTTGCATGGATTGCCCTTCTAGATATTTATCGGAATCCATATGATCGATCCAACATTAAAATAACAGTATATTTATAAAATCTTGATTGACTTTTGGCTTCCTGATACCAATTGTAGGAAACTAGAAAGGAGGGTTAAATAGTTTACCGGTTAATAATCCGTTTAAAACTTGCTTATAAAATGGTTTGATTCGAGTTGTATGTCAATCAATCAACAATATGAATCACAAGTAAACTATCTAATGTAATGAACTATTATAAACAATAACAATAAAAAGAGATCAGGAAAGAAACATCAAACCAGACAAACCAAGATTTATAGTGTTCGGCTACGAAGCACCTCTCTCGCCCAACAACTTTGATAAAACTCCAACTCCCCCAGTAATCCCACTCGAGATTTCACTATGTCAACAAGCTCCTTTTAGGCAGAGAAAACCGTTTACACGTCGCTTACTTTCTTTTCCGATACTAAGCTAGATGTCGAGTCCTAATCTTAGCTAGAACCAAATCTACAGACTTCACTAAGTCTTTTATTACACTCACAATGATATATAACTCTTAGATCGAAACACAATCCAATTTAACAACAATATACAATTTACAACTTGGATCTACACACAATCCCAATTTACACATACAACAAAAGAAAATATAATAAGATTTGTGATCTTGAGGAGTAGGAAAGCGATCACTTTATAAACAAGTTCTTTTCAGTGAATACGATTGTTCTTCCTCTTAGCACTTATTAGAAGAAGGGAGGAAAAGGAAATTTAATCACCTTTTGAAACAAGGATCAGATAGATAGTGATCAAGATATGTGTTTAAGAAAGAAAGAAGAGAGAAAATAGAATCTGAGAAAAAAATTCATGGCAAGAGGTTGTGTTTTTCAGATGGGGTGGCCCAGTATTTATAGAAGGAAAAAATAGTCGTTACTCTGCAGGCGGTCCCGATGGTCCCTAATATGTTAGGGGCCGCCAGGCCTATAAGGGGCCGTCAGGCCTATAAGGGGGCCGCCCGTAGAGTACGCTCCTCTTTTTGTCTTTTAGTAGGGAAGGTGTGTTTTGGAACCTTCCATTTTGGGGGAAAAATCAGATTCAAAATTTATTATTTTAATAAAACATTTCTTTTATGAATAAATATTTTGTGTATATATTTTTGTAAATACACTTTTGTAGAAATGTAAGGTTTAAGAAAAATATTTTCTTGATCACTAATCATGTTTAATGATTTGTTTATCCATACCTTAAGTGATTAATCTTAGAAATAGAATTTTACGATTAGTAATTTATAAACGTTTAATTTTATCGTAAACGTTTTTACATTTTGTTATTATCAAAACATCGAGAGGTCGAAAAATATAAATAACGTTTTTAGACATTATTTGTATTAACAGAATGTTAGTAAAACCAACAGAATAAGTGCTCACCCTTGATGTGTACTCCCCCTTGTTCGAAGGCACCAAAGAATCGAGCTATGGAAACGTTGCTACAAAAACAAGTTAGAAGAACCACACCAATATTTCTAACATGTAGAGCAAAGAGAGGAAAAATATGTTGATAATGCTTAACAAGTGTCATGTTATTTGTGAAGCTAACAACCACAACTTATAAAGTTAAGAATCATTAAAAATATAAAGACAAGCAAGTGCATAATTAAAATCATAATACTAAAGACCATTCATTTAAACATAAAAATTGTGCATAAAACACAATCAGGCATACATCAAATAGAAATAATATGCTTGAAGCATATTAATACAACATACATAGAAGTAAACTATAAAGGTCCTAATATTCCTAGAATTTCATAGGACTTGCTTGCAAAAGGAGAGGGTTGGTCATTTATTTGAAAGCAAGAAAAAGTCGGCATGTATCATGCTTAGTTGGTTGTTGGTGGATGATATTGGAGCGGAGGTGTATCTGTTGGAGGATAGACACGTTGGAATAGTTGCGGTGGTGATTGTGGTCGAGTAAGAAGAAGTTCAATCCAATTGATATCTTCACTCAAGGTTAGGAATTGTTTTTGGGTGTATATGCAACAAGGACAATAACCAACATGTTGTTCAACTTGATCCAAGTTAAGGGTGTGAGGTAAATTTGGAGAGTAGGGTGATGAGGAAGTGTTACGTTGTGAGAGATGCATGGCAAGGAGGTTTGATAGGTCTTCAAGTTGATTAATGTTATTCATGAGCATTTCTCTACTTGGAGATGGAGGAAGTGGAGGTTGAGTGTGGTTGTCACCTTGAGGTGAGGTGAGTTTGGAGCATGTAAGCACCTATCAACATATGGAATGATAAGTAAGTGAGGAAATAGTGGGGTTTTGAGATTGATTGACGCTTGTGGTTGAATGAAGGCTTGTTCCCAAACATTAGTGTTACAAGAATCACTAAATGGAAGTGATTGAGATTGTATTGAAACATGGTTTGAATGAGTAGTAGGGGTGTTTGCTTATGATGGTTCATTGATAGGAGATTGTGTTTTGGGAATTGGTGTTGGTAAGTTAACATCAACCTCATTTGATGTGTTACAATATTTCAATTTCTTTCTCCAAACTGGTCTTACGGATATTTTGGTAACCCTTGAAGGTTTGGGTAAAGGTTTGTGAGGGGAAGACATTGGAGAAGACAAGATAAGTGTGGAAAATGTATTGAGGATGAGGGTTGATTTATACTAGGAGAATGGTGTAATTAAGGAAGGATGAACATTGTTTGAAAGTCAATTCAAAGGATGTTGGTGAGTTCAGGGAAATTATAGCTAAGTCTAGTTGAAAGAGGGTCAAAAAGCATAAAGAAACAGTAAAATACGTGCTTCAGGTAGCCGGTCCCCTTAATTACATGGTCGGCCCCTTTAATTTTAAGGGGACCGCCCATTTGATTTAAGAGGGCCGCCACCTGGAAAGTCCAGAAAGTCTAGGTTTTTGTTTTGTTTCAGGAAATGGTAAAAAGGTGGACTATTTTGTGGCTATTTTGCAGCAAGTCCTAGTTTTTATGGCAACTAAGACTATGACATTTAGCAAGCAAGAAGATAGGCAAGCAAAGTCCTAATTTTGTTTTAAGCATGATCAAGTATAAGGGCATTTAGCAAGTAATAACATGTAGACAAGCATGCAAGAAGGTAAAATAAAGTCTTCAATAGAACCCATATTATACAAATAGTTTTAATACTCCAAATAGTTATAATGCTTTTAAGATTTCTTAGACAAACCCTATGTGTTGTAAACGCATTTAAATGAGACTTGTGTTTGCATTTATAAACCTAGTGTGTGCCTATATGTAACAAATGTGGAGTAACGATTATTTCGACTCTAAGAAAAGAAAATCTAAGAAATAATCCAAGTGCTCTTTGATTTAATGTTGCTCAATCAAAATTGTCAAAATATATATTAGATTATATATTTTGGCAACGAATGCGAGATCATTATGCATGATTTGAAAAATGTTTTTAGCATATATCAACAATGTATGAAAATAAAGTTTTGCATGTACTCCAAGTCGTGATAAGGATTTTGACAAGATGTATTGGGACTTACATATACATATATTTTAAAAAAAATAAACTTTGGCTAAACCAAGGTTACGTAATCTTGAATATCGATTATTCTTTTAAAAAGTTCACAATCTTTGATTTTGTGCAAAATAGAATCCTAGACTTAGAAAAAGAGGAAATAAAAACTTTTTACCTGCTGTCAGATGGCCGGTCCCCGCAATTGTATGGCCGACCCCTTTAATTTTAAGGGGACCGCCCGTTAAGAATTAAGGGGGCCGCCCATCTGACAAAATTTTTTTTCTTAATTTTTCGATTTTGGCATTTCTGTTCATTGTTCTTGTTTACCTTTAAATACCTTATCAGGTATTTATGATAATGAGACTACTTAGTAAGTTTTTTAATCAATTTGTTTCATCATTCCTAGACCTAGATGTAAGTAATTGAAGGGCTCACGTTTAACGGGTTTAGTTAGAATATCGGCAATGTTATCTTCCGATGACACATGGAAATATTTCCTTTTTGAACATTGTCACGAAGGAAATGGTGACGAATCTCAATGTGTTTTGTACGAGAGTGTTGTACGGGATTTTTGCTTAAGTCTATAGCCCCTTTGTTATCACACATTATAGGAATGTCATCTAACCTAATGCCATAATCTACGAGAGCTTGTTTCATCCATAGTGCTTGTTGACATGCCTTTCCGCGGCGCTATACGAATAATTCGGTCTTCAGTAGTGGAAATAGCAAGAGCGGTTTGCTTCTTCGAAAACCAAGATGTTAAACAACATCCTATGAATTTGCAACTACCGCTAGTGCTTTTTCGGTCTACATAATCTCTCGCATGATCAGAGTCCGCATATACTATGGTTTCTATGTCGGACCCCTTAGGATACCATAATCCTAAGTGCATAGTGCCTTTAACGTATCGAAAGATACGTTTAACCACTTCAAGGTGAGAGATGTTAGGATCCTAATGGAAGCATGCACAAAGGCAAACACTAAACATGATGTCGGGCCTACTTGCCGTTAAGTATAATAAACTTCTTATCATACCTCTATATTTGGTGTTATCTACGGACTCACTTTCTACGTCTTTCGTGAGTTTTGTTTCCGTGGATATAGGAGTTTTCATTGGCTTAGAGTCTTCTAATCCAAATTTCTTAAGCATCTCTTTTATATATTTTGATTGATTAAAGAATATACCATCTTCTAATTGTTTTATTTGTAGTCCTAAGAAAAAATTTAGTTCCCCCATCATACTCATTTCAAACTCGTCATGCATGATTTTGGCAAAATCATCACACATCTCTAGACAAGTTGATCCGAATATAATGTCATCGACATATATTTGGATAATGATGAGATTGGGGTCCTTCCTTTTAGTAAAGAGTGTGTTATCTACCCTTCCCATGGTGTAATCATGTTTAATAAGAAAGGCTTTCAATCTATCGTACCAAGCTTTAGGAACTTGTTTGAGTCCGTAAAGAGCTTTCTTAAGTCTATAGACATGATTAGGTTTTACGAAGTCAATGAATCCCGAAGGTTGTGCCACGTAAACCTTCTCATTGATAAAACTGTTAAGGAATGCACTCTTTACATCCATTTGAAATAATTTGAAGTCTAGTGCGCATGCATAAGCTAACAATATTCTTATGGATTCTAATCTAGCTACGGGTGCATAAGTTTCGTCATAATCAATTCATTCTTGTTGATTATAACCTTGGGCAACTAGCCAAGCTTTGTTTCTAAATACGACACCATTTTCGTCAAGCTTATTTCTAAATACCCATTTAGTTCCATTTATGGTCATATCCTTAGGATTTGGGATTAATTCCCAAACATCATTTGATATGAATTGGTTTATTTCTTCTTGCATAGCAATTACCCAACTTTCATCTTTTAGTGCTTTATTTATATTTTTAGGTTCTATGGTTGAAAGAAAACAAAAGAAATTACTTTTGTCTTGGGCTTGTGATCCAAGGGTTCTTTGATTTAGATTACCTATAACATTTTCTAATGGATGACTCTTTGATTCTTTTATGTTTATGATTTCATTATTTTTTAAGATTTATCTTCGAGATCATTTTCTAAGGGTCTTGTTTTACTATCCTCAATAGCTTGTTCTTCTACTAAATCATCATCCTCCAAAGGTGATGTTTTAGGTGGTGGAGGAGTTTCATCGAATGTCACATTTATGGATTCTTCGACTTTCATTGTTTGTTTGTTAAGAATTATATAGGATTTACTATTTTGAGAGTATCCTAAGAAAACACCTTCATACGACTTTGGGTAGAACTTGGTGAGGTAATCTTTTGTATTAAGAATAAAGCATTTACTTCCAAATACTTTAAAATAGTTAAGGTTTGATTTTCTACCTCTTAATTACTCATATGAAGTTTTTCCTAAAATATGTCTAATGAAGATTCTATTTATTATGTAGGTTGATGTATCGACCGCATTACTTAAATTTTTGTGTGGAATGGATTGTTCATTTAGAATGGTTCTACTCATTTCTTGTAGAATGTGGATCTTTCTTTCTACTACCCTGTTTGATTGTGGAGTACGAGGAACAGGGAAATTGTGAGAAATTTCGTTTAACTCACAATAGTTTCCGAATTGTACCTCATTATCAAATTCCTGACCATGATTCGTTCTAATTGACACTATGGAACATCTTAATTTATTTTGATTCATTTTGCTAAATATTTCAAACTCTTCGAAAGCTTCGGTTTTATTTCCTAAGAATCTAGTCCATGTATATCGAGAATAGTCATCTACAATTACTAAGGTGTAACGATTTCTTCCATAACTCCGTACGGCGGATGGGCCAAATAAGTCCATGTGTAATAAGCCTAAGCATCTAGTTGTTAATACTAATTTTTTGGCTTTGTGACTAGCGTGAGTTTGCTTTCCAATTTTGCAAGCGTCACAAAAATGTCGGTCAAATTTAAGCTTAGGTAAAGTTCTAACTAATTCTCTAGAGGCCAATGACTGAATTAATTGCATATTTGCGTGACCTAATATCCTATGACATAAAGTGGAGTTTTCGTTTAAAGTTGCAAGACATATTTTATCTTCCGCTTTATTTCCTAATTTAATCACATATAACCCTCTTTTTCTAATTCCTCTACCTATGACCTTTTTATCTTTGATTATTTCACTATCGTGTTCAGTAAATACTACTTTGCATTTATTATCACATATTTGACCAACACTAAGCAAATTAAATTTTAAATTACCTACGTGCTCAACATTTTCAATAATTAAAGAGTCATGAGAAATCGTACCTTTGCCTATGATGTTACCGCGTAAATTGCTTCCGAAAATGACGTTCCCTCCATTGTACGCTTTGTATGTAGAAAAAAACTTTCGGTTACCCTTCATATATTACGAGCATCCACTATCTTTAATCCACTCGTCGGGCTCTAAGTTTATTCCTAAGCATATCTCATTGGATGCTTGAGCTACAAGACAAGTTTCGTCTTTAGCCTTTTCTTCCTCATCTTCGCCACTATCACTCCATGCTCCTCCAATAAAAGCTCTTTGATTATTGCTTCTTGGCGACTTTGGACATTCTCCGATGAGATGATTCGGATCTCCACATCTAAAGCATTTTCTTTCACTTTTACCATTTTTGTCATTTCTACTTCTTTGAAATGACTTTCTTTCGTCTCGTGGTTGTCTTACAAATCTTCCTCGTCTTTTGAAGAATTTCTTGAATTCTTTTACGGCCATGGCGTATTCTTCGTCTTCACTATCGGAAGTCGAACTATCTTCATCACTTGATTCCTTTTTGGCCTTCAAGGCAAGAGATCTATTTTGTTCTCTTTTGCCTTTGACCATTTCGGAATCTTTCTTAATTATTACTTCATAAACTTTCAAGTTTCCAATAAGTTCATCAAGTGATAGAGATGTTAAATCCTTTGATTCTTCAATAGCCGTAACCTTTGCACGCCATTTAGGATGAAGTGCCCTAAGAAATTTCCTAACATAATTCTTGCTAGAAAAACTTTCATCAAGTGCTTTTAGACTAGTAATAATAGTATTAAATCTAGCAAAAGCATTATCTATCGATTCCTCTTCCGGAATCGTAAATTGTTCATATTGTTGAACAAGGAGATCTATTTTATTATCTTTGACTTGACTATTACCTTGGTGAGTGATTAATAAAGTATCCCAAATTTCTTTTGCGGTTTTACACATAAAAATCCTCTCGTATTCTTTACGTGGTAAAGCATTATAAATAACCATTTTAGCTTCATTATTTTTTGCAAGTTTCTTTTTAAGATCATCGTTTTGTTTATCAAATGGTACAATTTCATCCAATAAACAAGTACGAATCGAAAATCAGAAGATAAACTCCATATGCAATCCTAAGGTCTCTCTAGCCACTTTTAGCTTTAAAACCCTCAAAATGCTCACCTAAAATGATGCTTAAAAATGTCAACATAATGGTTGGTGAGAGTCATAGGTTTACTACACACAATTCAGGCTTTAAATAAATTACTGTGATTAAAAAAAACAGAACATGGCAGGACAGTTAAGCTAACTATTATACAGGCTAACATATATTCAACCAAAACAACCAAAACTAGGACAGAACGTGTCCCACGATCCAAATCACAAAGCCATGGGTAGAATCATCACCCGAAGCCAAAGTTCATAACATTGGGTAGGAACATTATCCTCGATCTAAACCATAACATTGGGTAGGAACGTTACCCCCGATCCAAACCATAACATTGGGTAGGAACGTTACCCCCGATCCAAACCATAACATTGGGTAGGAACGTTACCCACGATCCAAACCATAACATTGGTAGGAACGTTACCCCCGATCCAAACCATAACATTAGATAGGAACGTTACCCACGATCCAAACCATAACATTGGGTAGGAACGTTACCCCCGATCCAACCATAACATTTGGTAGGAACGTTACCCACAATCCAAACCAAAACATTTAGCACATAACATATAATAGCTTCATAAAAGTCCATGCGTTATTTAAACCACATAATCACAGCAATTAAAACATTTCAAAACATACTTTGCATCATTTCCATCCCAAGAAAACATAGTAAAATGGGACTATGAAACTCACCTGATGCTCAGTTACTTGACAAAATCTTGCACACAATCTAAACACAACAAAAACACAAGTTACACTCGGTTAGGCTAAATGCCCAAGCCAATGTAACAATCATATGATAGACTTTTAAACCTTACACTAAGTTTATAATCCTTTATATACATCTCCCAAATCATTTTCATACCCTATATATGTGACAACCATTAACTTCCAACTTTTTAGTTTAAACTATTAGCGTTGACTTATGTATCTGTTGCAAGGTATGGTGTATGTGATTATATGAGTTTATGTGTGTTTATATGTGTTTATGTGGGAATTGGTAATCAATCTATTGAGTGTGATCATCTCAATGAGATTGGAATGGTGGAGAATTTGGTTGAATTCCTTTCGTTCACTTTTGGTGACAAGGAAATGATTTTGGTGATTTAAACGTTTTCGTGATTTATCGTGTATGTATTATTACGTATATGTAATTATGTGATAGTAATATTAGAATTTTATGGGTTTTAATAGTTAGAATAAGAAAGAAATGTAAATTTCTATTTTTGGAAAGTTAGGTTTAATGAAAATGAAAAGTAGTTTATTTTAAAAGTCTAGTAAATTGCGTTTACGCGAAAAGGTATGCACAAATAAGCTTAGATTTTTATAAAAACTTAGGGTAATGTTAGTAAATATGTAATTAATAAATAAATAAATAAAATAAAAATATATATATAAATAGGGTGTAGGCCGGCTAGGAAAGAAAAAAATAAAGCCCAATCCTACTACAACTCTAATTAGGAAATTATCTACACTATATATATAAAATAAAAGAACCCAAAACCTAAATTTTCTCCTCCCTATTAAAGGTTCAGTCGACCACAAGAAGAAAATAAATTTTTTTTAGGGTTTTGTTCTTGTGAAAGGTTTAGGTATGTTTTAATTAATCTTTTGTTAATTATTAATCTTTAATCATGTAATAATTATTATGATGGAATTAGGGTTTTATAAAATCTGTAAATTAATGATGTTTAATCATATTGCAATAATTAGGGTTTAATTAGGATCATATGGGTGTATTCGTTAGGGTTTAGATCGCGTTAAAACTTGATTTAGATTAGGGCAGAATTTAGGGCTGTGTTGTTCGGCTGATATCTCAATGATGGGAATAGCTTTTGTTAAGTTTCTGGTGTCTATGATGTAGCTCAGAGAGTCTAGTTTCCAGAACATCTGGCCTCGAAATTTTTTTAAGTTCGGGAAGTCATTCAAATGTTGGTTACGAGAAAAGTTGTCAAAGCAGTAAATTTGGGTCAGATTTAGGTCAGATTACGAGGTGTAAAACCCCCACTTAAAATTTGAATTAGGATTATCCAACCTACAGGAGTTTAGTTCTATGTGTCTATTAAAAATCCCCCAAAGGAGAGCTTCTGATTTGGAGTCTAAGTATGGTTTTTAGGTCCAAACTTTTTAGTGTGCGATCAGATCCGAAACTGAGTAGTTAAAAGTTTGATTTTATTTGGGGCACTTAAGAGTGGAAATAAATTAGTGGAAAAATCATGGAGTTAGTAGACTCATGGTATTGAACCTGTGATTTTTGGTAAAATTTATAAAGCTCAGTAGGTATGGTTTAGAAAATGGTAAAGTGAGGTCAAAATTCTGCGTTTTCGGGTAAATTGTAAGACTTTGGAAAAGTGTGTAAACATGTTGGTTAAGGTTGGGCATGGTGTCGTGGTGACCCATGAGGGTAATTAAACACCTTAGACATCCATCATATGATTGTTACATAGGCATAAGCAATTGGCTTGGTCGCATGTAACACGTGTTTGTTTTGATTGTTTAGATTTGTGCTAGTGTTTGTGGAAGCTGCAAAGCATCAGGTGAGTTTCATAGCCCCTTTTTGCTTATGTTTTCTTGGGGTGAAAATGATGCTATGAGTATTAAATGCTTTAGTTACTGTGATAATGTGTTTTAAATAAGGCATGGGCTATACGAGACTATTGTATGTTATGTGCTACTTGCTAATGTGATATGGATTGTTGTGCTTGAGCGTGACCGTCTCAAGACATTGGTGGATTGTTAGTAGTGAGTGTGACCGTCTCATTACTGTGGATTGTTAGTATTAAGTGTGACCGTCTCATTGCTGTGGATTGTTGATAGTGAGCATGATCGTCTCATTTTTGTGGATCGTGGGACACGTTCCGTTCCCTTGTTTGTGGATCATGAGACACGTTCCGTTCCCTTGTTTATGGATCGTGGGACACGTTCCGTTCCCTTGTTTGTGGATCGTGGGACACGTTCCGTTCCCTTGTTTGTGATGTTGAGCGTGACCGTCTCAACATGGTTTGATGTGATTGCATGTTAGCTTGTATGATAGTTCTTTGTATGTCCTGCTATGCTATGTTTTATTTATCACAGTAATTACAAAGCGAGTTATTGGCGTGTCTTAAACCTATGACTCTCACCAACATTATGTTGACGTTTAAGCATCATTTTCAGGTGAGCATCATGGAAATAAAATAGAGAGAAGTGGCTAGAGAGAGACCTTAGGTTGCATTGCGGAGTTTCTCCCTTAGTTTATGTTTTGCATTGTTTGGATGATTAAATGTTTGGTTATTGAATTGCTTAGGTGTTGAATGTCTTTATATTGGCGAGAACCTCTTTTTCTTCAATATATGACGCCTTCGAATTTATCAATTTGTTTTGGGTATTTTCATGACACTTTGTGTCTATGTTTTGTTTATTTCATGCATATTAGTTTCTCTATATAGACACCATTGTGTTGTGATGATATCCATTCTCGTTACGCCTCGCGTTTCCGCCTTGGCGGGGTGTGACAATGAAGAAACGATGGATGAAGAAGAAGATGATGAAGTCACAAAGGAGTTGTATAAAGATGTGAATATCAATCTAGGAAACAAAGATGCTGACATGACTGATGCTGATCAGAGTGGAGCAGATCAACAAAATGCTTCTCAACAGTCAGGATTTGAGCAAGAAGAGGAAGATGCTCATGTGACACTTACACCTGTACTTGACACACAGAAGACTAGAGGTCCAACACAAAGCTCTTCTGTCTCATCCGACTTTACAAGTAAGCTCCTAAACCTTGATAATCCTTCTCCTACTGACACTACGATTGCTTCCTTGATGGATACCACAGTTCATCATGAAATCACATCAACTACAACCGTTCCTCCACCACCTCCTTTCTTCAATCCTCTACAACAAGAAACAACACCAACTCCTACACCAACAACTTCTGAAGCTACAACCTCAGTTACTACTCTTTCGGATTTTGCTTCTGTATTCAAATTCAATGAAAGAGTCACCAACTTAGAAAAAGACCTATCAGAGATAAAGCAAGTTGGCCAGTATGCTTAAGCTCTCTCTTCTATTCCTGCTATTGTTGATCGTTACATGGATAACAAACTTGAAGAAGCAATAAACAAGGCCATTCAAACACACAATTTTAACTGTAGAGAAGAAGCTCAAGCTGAGAAAGAAATGGTGACGTATCATCGGTGTGTTTCGTAAGCGAAAATAATAATTATAATAATAAATAATTAATAATATAAAGAAAAAACAACCAAGGGATAGAGACGACCCCCCCCCCCCGAGCTCGACAATGTCAAAATGGATGGTGGTCTTCTCGAGTATTGTGAAAGTTCATAAAACAATCATTTGACGAGGTTTTAAGGTTATCTTAATGGTGGTAGCGGACAATAGTTGAGGAAAGAGATTATGCTTCTCTATGGTTGTAGAGGGTGTGGTTGAGTGAGATGAAGATGTGTGTTCGAAAGATAAAGAGTGTTTTCATCAAAGAGAGAATATTTCGTCGAAGAGAAAGAATGTTTTCGTCCAATAGAAAGAAGAGCATTTTAACTTATGTTGTTAAACGGATTGAATAGGAATTTTCGGATATGACCTTTAACATTTGTGATTGCAAGTTTAAGATACTTGAATATTTTGGATGAAATATTCAAGTTGTCAAACCTACTTGGAGGAGCGTTAGATTATTATCTAACTTTTCTTGACGAAAGAGTGGATGATTTGGAAGAAATGGAGATGATGATTAAGGGAAGGTGTGAATGAAGACTCAAGGAGATTTAAGACCATTCTACGACTCTTTTGAAAATTTAGATTAGTGACCCGGGCGCGAAGAAAGATATTCTGGTGTGACAATATATATATATATATATATATATATATATATATATATATATATATATAATATATGTGGTGGGTGTGGTGTGTGTGTTGTGTGTGTGTGTGTGTGTGTGTGTTAACATATAGAATATAAGCATTGCACGTTTATTAAGCATGCTTCAACGCAATAATCAACAAGATTAAATGTGTATAGACTGTATGACATCTAAAACCTATTTGTCATACTTCAACCTAACATAGTGTAGGTGCACAATTATCATGTATAGTCAGGTAAGAGATGTACGCATAACAAAACATGATAATTTTAAATGTAATCATCATGTAAAGCATGTTAGCATTTAGCACTTAGGAGCATGTGTTATTTAGATGAACAAAGAGATATTTTATCTAAATTGATAGAAAAGGCAAACGCTTTTACAACAAACATGCATTCAATAGTTAAGTAAATAAACGTTGAGCATTAAGATAAACATGAAAGCATATAATTTGCATTTTACGTGGGAGACGTTATCATCTTGATAATTTCAAAGCACAATGTGAATGCATGTGTCTATATTGCCAAGGAAACTAATTTCTACTTGCTTTGTGTGCACTCTAATGAAATACAAAGTTATCGATGTAGACTACTAGTAGCATTTTTAGAAGAGCCCCATTTAATTAAATTAGAGAATGAATATGAGACTATCACTGGTGGTGCTCAATTCTGGCTAAAAACGACCTTTTTAAACGGGTTATACACGAACCCAACTTCACTCTTGGAAGCAATTTTCAATCGTTAGGTCAATTGAATTTCTAGTAAATAAGATTCTTTACGGTAGTCATTATTATGTTGACAAATTAAATTCACTTTATTTGCCTAATAAAGTGTAGCAAAGATAAAATTTGTATTGTTATTTCATACAAGGCCTACTATGACTCAACTAACGTACTTTAATTTCGGTTTACATAATCCTAATCACGATGTGTGGAATTCTACGGTTGAATGAGAGAGAAAGCAAATTGTTGTAGGTATAAGAAAGAATGAGTCATCTAGGACCTAGGAGTATGCTTAAATGTTGACCATGTGTAATGCTCTATATGAGAGTGTTTCAAAGAATGCACATTCGCATGTTCTTATGTGGAAAGAAATTAATTAAGGTATTTTACCTCAATAGGTCTTGTGTATGTTGCTTTGTAGAAATAATTATGATGATAAAGTTTAGGTTAATCTATGTTAGACTTTTAAGCAGAGATTGACAAGAGAAGATGTTTAACTCTAATGCCTTAGGGCGGTCTTCCATAAACCGGAAGATGAATTTGGACGAAGGATCCATTGATCCGTGGAGGTGCCGATTTTGGGCAAGGATCATTTTTGTTCCATTATTTGGGAGGTGGTGTTGATATTAGGTTATTAAGAGAGACTTATATAAGTTATAAGGGTTCTTGGTTTGAATTTTCGGAAATGACATCCAAGACTTGCTTATCAAGTTGGAGTACTTATGAGCTTCCCGATGGAAAATCATAAGTCGTCAATCCTGATTAGAGTGTGTTAAGTTTAGCATGTATAATTTGACCATAGCTACTAACACAATCATATTTAAACATTTTTCAATTACTCAATGAAAAACATTTCTTCATTGCGATGTGTGAATGCATTCGAGGACTAATTTTGTTGTTTGCAATTGATTTCATGTAATAACCGGGATGGTTAAACATGTAGACCACGAAAAAGATATCTATGGTCATTGATTGATATATCTGTGACATAGATAAATCCTAGTCTCGATTTCATGTTCATATTCTAATTTTGTAATTAGATTGAATGATGAGATTGATTATCATTTGAATAATAATCATTTTCATATTTGAAATTCTCTTACGATCACTTATTGAAAGAGAGCACAATAATGGTTTGTGGAATATGTTTAATTATTCTTAGTTCTAATCTTAGATGGTTAAAGTGTTCTCATTTGGTGAAAAGAAAATATTATGCTTATTTAGTAAAGTTAGAGAAAGTTTTGATGATAAGAGAATTTTAGTTATGAGTTGTGCTTTTGAATTGTTTGAGCAAAGTTACATATGTTGTGCATTTGCTCATGTTTGGCTTTTCGGAGATGACGACTTTACCAATTGCATTGCAAGGTAAATTACTTGAGTATTTCAGATGAAATATTCAAGTCGTCAATCCTACTTCATTGTGTATTTTATGCATATATTTGCCAAATATTTGGAACACAACTATTGGACAAGTAGACTCAATATGACATCATCTAAACAAGTGTGAGTTATGATCCGATGCATATTCTTATCGTCTTGGAAAGGGATGTCGTTATTTTCATATCAATCGAGTGTGATTGAGTATGTAGGTTTAAGATAATATCTCTTGTTATATTTTGATATAATCTTAAAGCTAGACAAATAAGAATCCGATTTCTTGTCCATACTCGAAAACTTGTCAATTAGATTCGATAATAATATCAATCATAGTTTGAATAATGAGTTGATATATATTCGAAATCTTTCTTGACCCTCACGAACACTCTTTTAAAAGAAGACATATAAAGATTTTCATAGTGTGTTCATTAATCATAATACTAGTTGTAAGTGTGAGGTTGATAACAAGTTAATTTCTTACATCTGGATTGTCATATGTTTTGCTTGTGCAAAAAAAACTATTTGTTGTTATGCATAGTATGCATAGTTTTTGACATTTTATTACTGTATGAATGATTTTTCTAACCATTTTAATACAACACACATCTTTTGTAAAATACTATATGTTTATAAAAAGAATATAATTATGTGTGTGTGTGTTAGAACAATGCAAGCACAAGCAAAGTTTAACAAAAAAAAAATACAATTTTTTTTTACTTAAATACTAATGTATTAATATGATATTTTCTTTTGTTTAACCAACCCAAGGTCAAACAAAGCAAGACGATGAAAAGATTTAGACATCTTGTTGGAAGAGAGTTAATGTGTTGGAAATATTTTTGTGACGGATTTTAACATATAATCTTAGGACATTATTTTTCCACACACTTGACAAACTATTTAACTCTTGTTTCTAAATGGGTTACTACACTTAAAATAATCTACAAGATGTTTATGTAACACTTGTAAATATAGTGATCTATGCCTATATGCAATGCACAAATAATTTTGCAACTTAACGCAAGAAATCTAGCGTAATTCCTATTAGGCATAATACGGAAAACTAGTAACATACAAATAGCATACATGGCACATGTGTTTAGATATATAATTAGCTCAATTACAAATAGTAATGATTACTTATGAATATCTATTAACCAAGTTGAAACAAAAGTTAAACACACATAATCATCTAGCATACACATAAGGATATTCGTCGTCGTTTTGTGTATTAGATATAACGATGTATACATAGCTTGATTTTATTTGAAAACAAAAATAGTTTCCTCCCCATTTTAAAAATTAATCAAGATCAATGTTTTCAAGGATAAGTTGACTAGAAATGCTCGACTTGAAAGAAAAGGTAAACTACAAGTTTTACGTCAAACCGAAACATATAGTTTTGACCACTATGTAGTATTTTGCATTTCTGACTGACTTAAGTTTAGAATAAAGACTTGGAAGTATTTTTAAATGAAACAAGACTCAATTATCTTTGAAATGGCGTGTGACACGACTTCTACGGACTTACGATTGATTTTATATGATTTTTTGAAGTTTGCCAAAAACTGACGAAACAGACAGGCGGCCCCCATAAAGGTGACGGACCCCAGATATATTTAGGGGCCGCCCAAACATTTATGGGACCGCCACTAGAGACCCCAAAACATGTTTTTTGTTTAAAATCATTTGGTGACTTAACTATAGAACATAAGACTTTAAAAAGTTGTTCTAGCACATAAATTTCGTGTTTTAGACATCATTTCTATCCTTACGTCTTAGACAAACATAAGTTGACACTTCCATGTTCTTTTGAGAAAATTTTCCTTCAAGTTAGTATACAAAGTATATTTAATAACAAAACTAGTACGAATCAAACAACAAAACACTTTTTATATTTAATCCCCCTTCATGGGTAATTTGATACATGGATCGTACTCTATTTTAAAAACTATTTGTTTTAAAAACTAGAGCGACGTGGCTCTGATACCAATTGTAGAAACCGTAGAGGAGGGTGAATACGTTTCCTTTTAAAAAGTTTAAGATCAAGAATTACATCAATCTCTGTCGGCGGTCCCATAAATATATGAGGAACGTCTAGTACATCAGGGGGCCGCCCTATTTAAAGGGACCGCCTCCAGAAGAGGTTTTAGGACAAGATCATTTGTATCAAATCATCAATCAAGTTTGACGCAATATGAGAAGTGTCGATAATGGATTTACAATAACTAGTGCATATTCTACCAATATATCCACACTCACAATGTTTACTACAAAGAGCTACACAACCATGACTAACACAACATAGACAACAATTCACACAATCATAAGCACAATGCAAGTGTAATAGTAAAGCGATAAATGTAAAGACATAAGTAAAGAGAAAGGTAAAAGAAAATGCAAACCGACACGATGATTTATAGTGGTTCGGTCACGAAGCTCCTCTTCGCCCTACTCCACTCCTCGAGTATCCAACTCGAGAGTTACTTCACTAATCAACAAGCTCCCTTTCGGCGGAGAAAACCTTATACCAATGCTTACATTATTTTCCGACACTAAGCTAGATGTCGAGTCCTTCTTCGGGTACAACCAAACCCGTTATGTTTTATGGCCCAACATAACAAACCTTGTGTTTTATGGCCTAAACACATAAACCGCGTCGCTTACATTATTTTCCGACACTAAGCTAGATGTCGAGTCCTAATCTTAGCTAGAATCAATCTACCACTCCACCAATGTATTTTAAGACCTAAAATACTAACCAACCCATAATAAACCCATCCAAATATATACATTATTTGGATCTACACACTACTAAAGATTGGAAGACATGGACTCGATCTATATGTAACAAATGTTACAAATGGACTAACTAGACTACATAACTTCGGATCTTGAAGATGACCGAAGTTCTTCTCTTGCGCATGAGGGAAGAAGGAAAGGATAGAAGATTGGATCACATTTAAACAAGATTAAACTATGTTAGTTATTAAGAGATTTAGAGAGAGAAAGGAATTTAAAAAATCTGTGCAAAGAGGGTTAATTTTCTGCAGGAGAGAGTGCAGTATTTATAGGCAGAGAAATCCAACGGTCAGTTGGTGACGGTCCTAGCGGCCCATATATATATGGGGGGCGCCCTAGGCACTAAGGGGGTCGCCCCTAGACTGACACATGTAAAAACTTTTGAAGTAAAAAGATAATTGTTTAATAGTGGGCAAAGTTTTGTTTGTGTTACCAAATAAATAGGGATTACTTTAACATTAGGAAGAGAAAGCGGATCGAGATTCAGAGAAATGATCCTAAAAGAATTGAACACGGTAGGGAAGGTCAAAAGAAAGACACAGGCGTCTTGAGTCTAGCTTAAAGACTCGTTAATAAACAAAAGTGCTTGTCGAGAGACAACCCGTCTTTGATTAATGAAATTCATTTTAATTTTTCGCATATTAGTTGGTTTGTATGTTTCTAACTGAGTTTTGCATGTTCTCATAGCAAGAAAATGGAATTCGAGGTCACCATAACTCGTTCTCATCTGGTAAAAAGGTTTCTGCTTGGGCGTAACCACTTTGGTTATACCATAACAAATGCATATACGGTGTAAACCTTCTCTTTGGTTACACCGTAACCTTAATTAAATCAAAATTTTCAAAATTTTATAACCACGTTATTATGGCGTAACACAATCCCTGGTTACGCCGTAACCTCCTTCTGAAAACCTAAATTTAGTTCAAAATTTTTACAAAACCTTCTATAATTAAATGAACTTTGTGGGTATGTTCCCTGGAAACCCTCATGAGACTTCACTCGTTCACTTGGGCCACCAAGTTGTTTAAAAGGCTTGTTGCATATGCTAAATGCAACCGTGATTCCTATGAAAGTGAGTTACGTTTTCCTGTATAATTTTAGTTTAAACATTTAATGCATGTAGTTTGTTTAGGGATTTTAGGGGATACGAGTTTGCTCAGAGTACGCTTGTCAAGAGTTCAGCTTTTGCCATTATCATTTGGAGTATAAAGCAACGCTCAAGGGAGTCTTTAGTTCTAATTCTACTCTTATCTTTGAATTTCATTTCCTTAATTGTACAATAGGGACATTGTACAAACCAAGTGGGGGGATGGGAGTAGAACTGCTCACATCCCCCCCCCCCACCTGCCGACTATTATTTGCCTTCGTTTTTTCTGTTTTCAATTTGATAAAAATTATGCCAGTTTTAAAAAATGTTGACATGTTTTTCTTACTAAACTAGAATAAATCTTTGCCGAGTGCACTATTACCCTTTATTTTAATCGGTGGGGTTAAGCCTAATGATTATGTTTTCATCTATTATATACAAATCAACCAAAAATATGAGTGTGCCTGTAGTATTGTATACTTTAAAACTTGGCATGTACATCATTTCGAGACCTAATTGATTAGCAGGAATAGAATGTTCAAGAAGGAAACATTTAGGAATTTGCCCCTAAATAGCCTATATGTGTATGTTTATCAAGTTGTTACACTGACTTCTCTACCTCCTGTGTAAAACCTTTTGTTGCACTCATTTTTAGTGCAAGATACCCTTAGATCACCCTATTCAACCAATCCTTGTTTTGAACCCTTTTATGTTAATGTTTCATTTCACCATTTCGCCTTAGCCAACCATGTAGTCTATATTTTCTTTGTGTTGAAATCTCTAGCTACTTATGTCCATGGTTCGGGGATATGGGTTCGGAAATTTTAAGCGTTCGTGGAAGACCTATCACTCTTGTTCTATAAAGATCCCCTGTATCATTACTTTTGATATTGTTCATCTTAAGCGAGGGGATATGTGTATGCTACAGAGGTAATAAAAAAAGAGAAAAATATAAACCTTTGTAGCATATGCATGTTGGTTACGTGTTATAAAACCAACAAGTTGTTCAAAATATGAAGATAGTGCAACTATAAGCCATATGTTTGTTCAAGATATGAAGATGGTGCAACTATAAGCCATATATTTATGCAATATATGAAGATGGTGCAACTATAAGCCATCTGCATGACTGTGAAGGTTGGGCTAGTAGCCTATTATTTTGGATCAGATTCTCATACTTGGATACTTGGACTTATGGATGTACGGTAGCCGATTATGACAACCTTAGATTATTTAGACTATTTGTTTTGTGTATTTTGTTTAACACCAATTTAATGTGTATCTCATGTCTTATCCTACCCTTTGCAAATAATTCTGACCTTTAGCCTGCTCGAGTTAAGGAAAGAGCAATCACATGTGTCTCGTCCATGGATTTGGCTGAGCATGTGTGGTTTTGTCGCCTTTTCTGGATCGATGGTATCAGAAAGAATCAATCACATGTGTAAACCTGTGTCTGTCACCCTTGTTGCCTTTAAGAGCTGTTTATACCATAATTCTAACTGGTGCAGATTTGTGTACTTTTCAAGCCTATGATATAATACATGTTATGACATTGCAGTTGAGAGATCACCTCGAAAATAAAACACTTAGACTAGTATGAGAGTTGAGTGATTTTGTGTTAGGGTATGCTCATGTCATAATAAATAATTATACGGATAGACACATGTGAGCCTATGGGGTCACACACATATACACTGAGGTACCACTGTATATATCGTGTTTATTGTATTTACGATATATAAATAACCTATGTAACTCGAGATCAATATTGGGCCTCTAATTACTAAGCTAGTACTTAGTTTATTGGGTTGGACATAACAAATGAAAAAACCTATTTGGTTGTCCATTAGGCTGGTCACAAAGGGATAAAATGTGGTATGAAAATGTTTTAAAAGAAAATATGTGATTGACTTTTAAAATATACATGTTATGAAGATAAGATTGACAAATCACAATCAATCATATCATTAACATATATACACGTTTCATACTTATATATCTTGGAGATACGACACATATAGTAACACATAGGTGTTGTACTTCTTTGATCTTGTTTTTGCATTATGGTAGTGGAAGAGTTGTTAACACAGTACGGGTTATTACGACTAGCATCCAATAGGTATACGGTGAAGTGTAGTGTGGATATTTATAAAAGGTGATCTACTTTGGTCACTTGGTTTTTTTGGATAGATCGTGTACAAAAGAAGGTTGTTATTTGATTCTACCGATCACACTGCAAAGGTAATAATCGTTGTTATTTATTTTGATTGATCATATGACTCTATGGATCCGTTGATAGGTGCTTGATTTGCTGCGTTTAATGTTATTCATATGATATTTATTTATCTCAGCACCTATAGTGGTATCACGAGCCATCATATGATGTCATATGATCATCGTGTATGCGTACAAATGGCTAAAAACACGTGTTTTTAATGGATTCAAAGAGATAATTTTAAAACAGCCCCTAAGGCTTATTTTTTGAAATTAATTCGACCATTAAGAGGTCTTATGATCTGTGATTTTTGATTCCATAGCCATTTTTTATGCATACTTTAATTGGTTTTGTTATCGGGTACGTGTAAAATTACCTAAATCGCGTGTTTTGGAACGATTCGTGAATCGGTTTTAAATCAGCCCCTTGGGCATCATTTTCTGTAATAATATGGTTATTATAAGGTATTTAATACAGTACATAATGATCCTTAATTCATTGGTTACACGTACCAATCGGGGTTTTAATTCTAGTTAATTTATTTCTTCGATTCGTTGGCTAACAATTTACTTCTTGTTATTTATTTTGTTTCCATGGAAATACATGCATGTTTGGCCATGGACTTAGCCAACACCTTGTTTATACATGATATTATGGTATTATTATGTTTCGTATGCAAAGCCGATGAAAACCTTGACCATTTGTGACTTGATTCGCTTATAATTGCATTTAATTTCAGTTTTGGGTTTGTCATTGTTTCGGCTTCTTTTTGTATGTTTTTAATTTTTGTTGTAGTCATTGTTTGGGAACATTACAGTAGTTAGATGATAGGTAAATTGTATCTAATTATAAAATTATTGTAACCATTTTTTGGATTCGAATGGCGCAAGAGTTAAAGGCATAAAGTCAGATTTGGAGCTGCTAGAGTGACTTCCACTAAAAATGGATTTCCCGGAGTTCTGTAAAGAATTAGAAGCTAATTTTCGGGGTGAAGGTTCACAACTCATAGGGCTACAACTTCTTCAACTGAAGCTCAGATTGGGGAAGAACCCTTCTAGGAGTTTCGAGCCCGTGAAGTCAGCTGAAATTTTCTGGCAGATTTGGGCATCTTGTTCATTTAGGGTTTCACTTGTTCATGATAGGTCTTAATTTTAAGGGGACCGCCCACCTATTTAAGGGGACCACTCATAGACTGACGCTTCTCCAGTTTGTCCTATAAATACTAGACTTTTCCCCACTATTTTCTCACCTTTTGCACTCATTCTTTCTGCTTTCTGCTCAAAACAACCCACATATCATCTCTAAAATATTTTGATC
Organism: Tanacetum coccineum; assembly: GCA_026074375.1. Lineage (NCBI taxonomy): Eukaryota > Viridiplantae > Streptophyta > Magnoliopsida > Asterales > Asteraceae > Tanacetum > Tanacetum coccineum. The sequence continues at coordinate 28,569 of BQNB010068218.1, forward strand.
ATTTAATCATAAAGCTTTGTTTCTAAGTGGTCCAAGCTTAATTCCTCAAGTGCAAGAGAAGAATACTTCAATCATCAAGTGAAGAAGTATTACACCTTAGTGTGTATTGCAATCTTGTTGCATTCATATCACATATTTGTAAATCAATTGTATATTTTGTATTTGTGTGTAGTAGCTAGATCTTGGCGATCTTTGTAAGTATAGTTTGATCGTGTTGATCTTACCAAGTAGTGTTAGATAGTTATGATATAAGTAGTGTGGTGAAGTAAAGTCTTAAAGTTGTGAATAAGTCTTGAAGTTGTGAAGAAGTCGTGAAGTTATGAAGTCGTAAACAAGTAGTGAAGTTGTGTTGTGATAGATTGGTTCTAGCTAAGATTAGAACTCGACATTTAGCTTTGTGTCATAAATCGGTGTAAGCAACGTTGTGTACGGTTTTCTCCGCCATAAGGGAGCTTGTTGACATAGTGAAGAAAACTCTCGAGTTAGGTGCTCGGAGAGTGGAGTAGGGCGAAGAGGTGCTTCGTTACCGAACCACTATGAATCCTCGCATTGTGGTTTGATTGTTCTTACTCTTATCTCTTGTCTTGCATTATTTTCTCATACTATCTTATTAATTGTTTAGATAAGTATATTGTTTATATTGTGCAAGTGTTGAATTCACATAAATTCGAATCTAGAATTTTTACAAACACTTTAAAACCTTAAATTAAAAAGCGGTAAACTATTCAACCCCCTTCTATTTTTCCACGGTGTTTAACAACAACTTATCATATATATTACTCGTTTTTATATAAAACCCGACTACACGTTATCATACATAACACCCATTTATCACAAAACTTGTTAAATCCGTTAAACCCGCTATATCATATTATAAGGCCGTTAAACCTGTATTCCATACATAATCCATTTAGTATTTGGTGTTTATTGCTTACTCTAAACGTATATCCATACATACCCGACTACAAACCCGTTTATAACATATATTCGCGTTAAAAACCCGCATTACAAACCTGTTCATGTTCGTCTTAGTAGGTTGTGCTTCTCGGTTGCAGTCGGGATTGTCTCATGTCTCGGGTGTCTAGCCTGCGGTTGGGTGTCCCGACTATCTTTGGCTCGTTCCCGCCTCTTTCTCGACTATGCTCTCGGGTTCCCTGAAATAAGCAATTAAACCTAAGAAAAACGATGTTGTGCAAAAGAAAACCCAACCAATGCTTATCAACTTTGGTGACTCAATTCATGGCTTATATATAACTACCATTTCATTTCAATTCACGGCTTATATAACACAAAGTAATAACTATAAACGTTTGCCGGCAACATGTCCCCGGGGATACCAAAAGACAAACAAAAATAGAACATACCTTCGGCTATGGACTTGGCTCGTTCTCGCCCTCGGCTCGGTCTCGGCTGCACTGTTAACTTCCAAAAAAATTAAAAAAATAAAATCAAACCTTAATTATCAATAAGATTTAATTATCAATAACCTCAATTATCAGCTTATAATTAACAGAAATTTAAAAATTACAATCAAACCTTTAATAGGCAAAAACTAAAATCAAACACTACCACCAATCAAACATGTTCAGAGGGTTAGAAGAAGAAGTAAAAGAATTATCATTTAGAGGGTTAAAGAAAGAATTATAGTTTAGAGGATGAGTAAGGTTTCGTGTGCTCGTGTGAGTGGTGGTGGGTTTGGTGATGAGCTGTGGTGGTGGGTGAGCAAGTGGTGGTGGTGGTAGTGGTGAGCTGTGATGGTGGTGAGCAAGTGGTGGTGGTGGTAGTGAGCTGCGCAAATCGCCGGTGAGGTCGGATTGTTTGTTTATCTTTTTTTACTAAGTCAAATCTACTTTTTGTGCTTTTTAAAATCCCCGGTGACATTCCTCGTGGACAAGTCGCCGGGGAAAATAATTTATTTTTTCGTTTAGCTAAATGGCGGGACAATGAAAATTTTGTGGGGACGTGGTTAAAATTATTCCTGGCGACATGTCGTCAGGGATAGTTTTTTTACTAAATAATATTTTTTATTATTTATATAATTACTAATTATATAATTATATATTTTTTAAAAGTTATTATTTAAATAATAATTATAAATAAATATTAAGTATTTTATAAAAAATAATTATATAATTATTTTTTATAAAATATATACTTTTGTTTATAATTATTATTTATATAATTATATATTTTATAAATAATAATTATATAAATATTAATAAAAAAATATTCCTTTTTCACTGGTACAAAAAGTGGTATTGGTCACTCCAAAAATGTGTGACGATGTGCATTTAGTCACACACGTTTTTTTGTTGTTTGTCACTAAAGGTCGCGCCGTCATAGGTCTCC
>BQNB010068219.1:0-18545 GCA_026074375.1 Tanacetum coccineum
CCGACTATCAATCATCCTTCTCTTTTTTGATGCATTTTCTATTTTTCTATTTTTTTACCGTAAACCTCGGTGCAATTTCACCGTCTTCACAATCATAATTCATCCAGATAATCTTTCCTTTAACACTTCATCTTCAGACATAATACATAATCACGAAAGTAGCAAAATACACGAGCTACATATTTTCCCATTGCATTGTACAACTTCCCGACCTAACCGGAGATAGAAATTTCACTTTGACACAGGAAATACAAAACTTTACATAAAAGAAACTAGCAACTTTGATTAAGTAGGATTAATCTACAGGGTAGGCTAAGGTGTAAAGGTGTAACGAAATAGACATATGGTGTAAAAAGGACATGAATGACTCAACAGGTTTTTCTAAGGGAACTTACTCTTAAGAGTAAGGAAAGGGTCACAAGGGGTTTAACTAACCAGTGTAGTTAGTCTAAACCCTTGTTAATTCTTTAGATTGTGTTAGTCATCATCTTCATGTTATGGCTTTGGTCTTAGGGCAACTTCATGGTCTTAAGGAAGAAAAATAGTCAAAAGGGAACAAGTTATGGCTTGGTTTAATTAGCTAGGAGATGTACAAAGCCACTTGGAAGATTTTTCTTATATTTCTTGTATACATTGCAACAATTTCAGCATATGCATGATATATATGATTTTTGTAACTTTTATGTATTGGGTATAAAAGTGGGTATTTGTTGAAGCGTAGAAAAGTTTTGGTGGTTCCGGGTATGCCTAAACGTATTTTATTGCGAAACGTAATCACTTTACGCAACCAATAAAAATAAAATATAAAAAGTTGATTATTACTTTCGTAAAAATAATATATTGCTTGCTTGACGAAAACTTTAATTTGTTTGGTGTCCGTTTACGTTAATTGTTGATTTTTAGTTTACGCGATTTTACTATATAATGAGAATTAAAAGTAAACACGTACAAAAAAAATAATTATTAAAATAGATGACGTCGTAAATGACCTGAAAATACGGAATGTTACAGGTTAGGGTGAAGTATTCTGCAAATGTGAGAAGAATTATTGCTGATTCTTGCATGTTTCCCCGAAACGGATATTCATCAAGACGTAACATGAAACAATATAGAAGCAGTTCTATTTGGTGTGGTTGGCTTCTACTTCTACTTCTCTGCTTCTCATCTACTGTTCTACTTCTGCTTCTTTCGTCTACAAAGCTACATCATAGTTTCAGAATCTACTTAAGATATAGATGTTGGTTTGGGGGAAGCTGATTCAAAAACTTTGTCAAAAAGGAGTCCATAAAGAAAGCTTTTCAAGACAGCTGCATGGATTGGGGGAAGTTAATCCAACTCATGCATACTACAATGGTTCTTGTACAAGTAAAGACACTGAAGATCTAAGCTGGAGTACAAGTTTCCAGACCAGAAGAACCCAGAAGACATCTTCAGCATTGGAAGCACCTTGGAAGACTTTATTTTGTTTGTATTTGTACTTGTTAGGAACATTGTAAGTAATTTTGTATGTCCGCATATTGGGGGAAGATTGTTAGCCTTAAAATATGTCGACTAATACAGAATTACAATAGTTTACATAAGGCGTGGCACGTAGGGACTAATAATGACTAGTTAGGATAGTTAGGTGCCACTAGGCCTATATATACCCCTCATATACTTCCATAGGAGGGTAAGGATTCACAATGTAACATCTCATAAGTATGTGTGTTTTCTCCTCCTTTTCTCTAAACACACACACACATCTTCCCTTTTCTCTCTTCTAATCGAATATGGCTTACTTTCTTTTTAATCTTCCTCCGGATCGTGTTATGTTAGTAAATATTATATGTTAACAATTGTCTTGATAGGATCAATAATCACACATCAATAAGCATTAGAATAAGCAAATAAGGAGATAAGAGTTTAAAGAGAGAGAGAGAGACTAGAGAAGGAAAGAAATATGGAGGAGGATTATCATTACTTGAGAGAAGAGAAACAAGAATGACAACCAACCCTCCCTAACATGATAGGAAAGGGTATATATAAGGCAAAAAAATAACCTAGATGCCTATGAACTTCTTACACGGGCTGGGCTCGGGCTTTGGTTGGCTTTTGCCTGAAACACATACAATATTTGATTACATAAACGAGTCTTGTTCCCTTTCTAGCCTATTACAACGTAGATAAATGGATGACCGAGACTTCTTTGTTGAATGACCAAGATTCCATGTTCGACTCAATATTTTGAGGCTAACAATCTCCCCTGAAGCGAGGTCATTGACTCCTTGACTTTGAGTTCCTTGAGATTGCATTGACGTTAAGCTCTTGTAGTGTTGGTCTTGGTCTTGGTCGTTATCTTTGTTGTAGGCTTGTTCCTTCATGTTTTGTGATCTTTGATCTTGAGCCTTTTCTTTTGACTTTGACTTTAATTCTGAGATCTTTAAATCTTTATCCTTAAGATCTTTGTCGTCTTTGCCATCTTGCGATCTTGTGTCTTGACCAACATGCTCATACTATGCACCATCTTGAAAGCTTGCTAACAATCTCCCTTGACACCCTTTTGTCTTGATAATCTTGATATCTTTAAGGAACATCTTGAATATTAGAGTTGTGAATGTCTTTGTCTTTGTTTGATCTTGAGCTTTCTCGATTCTTAAACCTTGATTCTTATAGTATGACTTTGTAGCTTGAGCATGAGCATGTGGTAATGGATCCGACTCTGCTGGAATGGGGTAGTTATGCCATTGACTTGTCCTGCATGTTTAGGTTAGTAATAAACAACAGATATGGACGATATGTCTTTGTCATTCATCGATTTTAGGTTGTGATAACCACCGGTTCCCTGTTTTATAGTATAAGTACTATACATGTGATCAGATAGGTTCAAAGAACCTTCTTGACAGGATTTCCAGCTCAAAGTGTTAGATCCTCTAACGCAAATGCATTAGATTCACCGTACTTGCTTGGTCTCATTACTAGAACGTCTCAAAGCAGATAGCACGATAAGAGTGAATCAGTAAGTTACTATCTTATTGATTGAGTCGTCAATTTATTTACTGGACCAAAATTGATATCCAGTTGTCACAAGTTTGATTCATATAGAATCTTGCAAGTGATGACATCAAATAACGTCACTTTTATAGCATCATTTATCCCATGTAAATAACCATTTTGTATAATTATTGCAAAATTGGTACTTAATCGTTTATATTTGAGAATTGTCGTAATTATGGAGTACTTTGTGAAGATTAGCTAAAAGGTACGCAATCTGGAGCTTAAACGAAGACATTTGAAGAATACAGTTCTAACATCCAATACGGCGTATCCATTAAGAAAGATACGGCGTATATGTGCCTGCACTTCACAAGAAACCACGAAGAAACAAAATCCAATACACCGTATCAAGGAGACATCTATACGCCATATTCAAGATATAGTAATAAAATATTCTGGAAGATATCGAACGTGGTCCCTACTCCAAGAAACCCTCGATACGCCGTATCGACCAAATTCCAGACACTATAAATAGAAGACCTAAAAACGAGTTTTAAGTGTGCTTGATCATATTTTCGATACCTTAACCACAAAAGTTGATTTTCAGAAGACAAGAAGAGCAAAGAGGTCAAGCAAAGCTATTAATTCCATAGGAAACACCTTGTAATCTCCTATACTCTAGTAATCGTTCGATTTTTGGTATCATTCGTTTAACTCGGTTAGTTTACCTTGGTTGAATTATTACTTCTGTATTGCTTACAATGATTAAGGGCTAATACCCTTGGGTATTTGATATCATATAAATACGTACTAGCCGTATGTATATAATATTAAGTATCCTGTTAGAAATAAGAATCACTTTAGGAAAAGTAATAATTAAATCTTTCGGAGTCGTATCCCAACGAGAATTGAATTTGAAAATTACGTTTATGTTTCCAATTTAATGCTCGAATATCTTTTAATTTTGGTTTTTAATTATACTAATAATATAAAAATAAGCTAATATAAACTAAATATTAAACTAACGAAAATGATCTAAAAGATATATAACAGGAATATGCTTGTCAAGTGATGTGAATCGATAATTAAATGTGAAGTAACGAGATAATAAAGAATTGATACTCGTTTGAAAACCGTTTTCTCACAACGTTGGTTTATATTGAAAACGAGCCTTTATTTTGGTACCAATTACTTTAAATGATGACGAATTAACACCCGTAAAAAATATTATTTTCTCACGACGTTGGTCTATTTTGAAAACGATATCTTATAAAAGTATTAATTACTAGATTTGATGTTTGATTATTTCTTCGGCTTTTGCCCTTCGAAATATTCAAATAAGAAATCTAAATAATCCGAAAATTATTAATCAACAAGTCTATTTTTAATCACACTTAACTCACTATCTACGGTCACTTAACAAGCATACTAAAACTACTCGCTAAACATAGAAACTAATCTAACAATAATAGGCATGACTACGCTACGGATAACAACTAAAGCAACAATAATAATGACTAAGCTAAAAATGAAAGCATAAAATAAAGAAATAAAAGAGATAAGAAAAAGATGAAACCCGGAATTAGCTCGGCTTGACCCGGAGACAATAGATATGAACACATACTCGATAGTGCGAAATAAAACCAAACTAATCCAAATCCCAATCCATAACGCCATTCATAAGCTCATCAATTGACCCCATATCAATTCATAATCAAATATTACTCATTAAACTAATAACTAGATTAAATAAAAACACAAACAAATGAATAAAGTAAACGCGAAAGATGGATATTTGCGATTTGCTCTCTGCCGTTTAATTCATTCCCTATCTACTATTATTCTAATCCTATTATTCTACATCTACTATCTAATCTACGAGTGAAAAAGAAAACAAATAAAAGGACAGAAACAAAAAAACAATAAAATGGAAAGATGATCTCTCACGTCTGCTGCTATCCATCTATTTTATATCTTATCACTTGCGTCAATTAGCAGCAATACCAGATTTGGGCTAACATGGAAATGGGCTTGAGTAACCTGTTCGCTGGGCCTGGACATGGGTTTGTGGAAGGAGAGCACTAGAGCAGCATATGGTAATAATAGTGTTGGGCTAATAAGTAAAGCTTGGACCAATAATAAGTATGGGTCGGTCCGACCCATATTAATGGTGTCGAGCCGGCCCAATAAAAGATGAAGGCACCGTTAAACTCGAATTTTCGTGCTCTTTCTAATGGCATGCTCGGGGAATTTTTTCCAGCTTCGTCTTAATCTCGAAAAACGCGTAAACGTCTTCAAATCTTAACCGAAAGTCACCATTTTTGCTTTATTTTCAATCCCTTGTACCTGCAAGACATAAAAACACAAACCAAACATATTTGCAATAATATTTATCATATTTCATGTTTTTAGTCCGTTTATTAGTGTTTTTCGGGGTACAAATGATGTGTGTTTTAGCACACATCAGTATTAGCCATGGTTATGAAGATTTGAATGTTTGGTTTATTTATATCGAATGCTTAATTTATCGTTGATTGCTTGTTTGTATTTATCCATTCATACTTGTCTACGTGCTTTTTTATGCGACCTATCATTCAATAGGATCTAGTGATACCGACCAAGTTAGCTAGATGTCGGGATGGCTCTCCATTAAGTGATTATATGATTCTTAGACAAAGGATCAAATTAATGCCTTCTTTACTTTTGGGATATGTGAACAAGTTGGACTAGCAGGTAACCTAGGATCAATAAAATGTCATGACACATGTCCTTTGCCTGCTAATGTAAATGATAACCAGACAACTGAACTCACAAATCAATCTCTTGAATCTGAAAATATTCGTCTCAAAAAGACCGTTGCCCAATTTCAAAAAGATTGTTTAAGAATAGAAGCACATTGTGTTAATCTTGAACTTAAATATCAAAATCAAGCTTTAAAAGAAGGGCAACATGGTTAATTTTTGAAAGTAAAAAGTAATGAAGCCAAGGTTAAACATGACATAGATGTAATTGAAACAATAAACATCGAATTAGAACATAAAGTGGCTAAGTTACTTAAGGAAAATGAGACTTTGAAAAGGCATTACAAAGAAATGTTTGATTCTATCAAGACTACGAGAGCTAAGAACATAGAACACACAACTTCTTTGATTGCATAAAATAATGACTTCAAAGCTCAACTTTAGGAAAAAGGATTTGCAATTGCAGCATTAAAAAATGAGTTAAGGAAATTAACAGGAAATAGTGTGAATACTAAGTTTGCAAAATCGTCAATCTTAGGGAAACCGGCTTTACAATCACGTAGAAACCAATAAGTTGTTAGACAACCGACTACGTTTAAGTCTGAACGACCTAGATTTTCAAAGCAATGGTTTGCCTCCCAAGTTGATGTCAATAGCGATTTGTGAAAACCAGTCACTACACATTATTTGCCAAAGGAAAGAGAATCTGCTGTTGCAAAACCTCATCACATGATTGCACCTGGCTCATCTAGGTATAGCTCAAATGACATGGTTGATCGTTATCAATTATATACGTATAGAATATAAAAGTAATAGAAAATTACTATAAACCCTTGAGGACAAAGGATAAAAGCAATTTCTACACAAAAATACTACACGTTTAACCGGTAAGTGATTACCGGGTCGTTAAGTCCCAACGATTTGTGAAATTGAGACTCCATTTGTTTTTGGACAATGATTTGAATTGGGTTTGAATATTTTGATTTAATAATCTATTTCTACAACTAAAAGCAAAATAAGCATGCAAATAAAAACAATTAACAACTAAACAATTAAAACGAATACGGAAAATCCTAAAAACGCGTCTAATTATCAACTAAGGCAAAAATTAATTTTCTATTTTTTATAGCTTTTCTAAAATTTTAAACTAAGAGAAATGATTAAAAATAAACAAATAATGGGAAAAATCCAGAAAATTCACAAAAAGTCCTAAATTATGCAAGGAACACAAGAAAAATAAGCAAACACACTCAGCTTATCTAATAAGTCCTAAATAAGCAAGATTAAGCTACGACTTTATATTAAAGCTAAATGGCCAAAAAGTGTATAAAGGAAATATGAAAACAAACACTAACGGATGAGCTAATGTAGCACAATGGTTAAGTATGTGTGAGTGTAAAGGCTAGGTCGTGGGTTCGAGTCCCAGGCCTAGCTTTTTGCTTCTTCTTTTTTGAAAACTCAAAACACGAAAGTTGTAGAGGAGACTTTTTTGAACAACTTTAATAAATCAACTATAAGTTGAATCCTAAAAATAAGCTCTTAAAAAGCTCTGGAAGGTTGCTGTTACAGAAAGTGGACTTTAAAAAGCCAAAAAGCTGTTTTGCACTTAAACACTAGCACAGACCTCAATTAAGCTCAATTTTCAAATCCAAAAGCTATTCTAGAAAGCTTATAATGTATAGAAGCCAGTTTTAATAAGCTAAATATCCTAATAACACTTTAAAGCTACTGAATCATTGGATTAAAAGAGCAAAGTTCAGAAAAATCCAACTTAAGCTCAAAACCAAGTTAAGCTATAATCTCCAATAAGCCACCACAGAAACTGAGCTTTTGAAAACTTAATCTCTTATGATTATACTACTGATCCAAGCAATTGAAATACAAATTACAACCTAAAAATCAAAAGCAAATGGTTGAATCATAAAACTGCATGTTTTTGGATTTTTAAGGTTTTAAGCTAATTTTTAAGACTAAATTTAAGCTACTTAATAGGCTACTCTTTGAAAACTAAATTGAAACAGATAAACTATTACCCTAGATCTAATTGTATTCCAAAGATCAAGTCCTAATAACTAGTTATACCCTCTGAATTTAGATGATGAAAAAGGTTATGTGTCTTGTTTAATATCTGGTGCAGTTTGCACTTATGTGACCAAAATTAAACTATAACAAGAGCAGACTTAAGAAACTTGTTTCTATGTTTTTACAACTATAAACTAAATGCAAATAAGGACATGTCAACAACTTGAATCAATTAGAGCTTATATTGCAAATGAAACTAACAGATTTGAACTTAAATGAAACTTAACTTGTGAAAACTAATTAACACTAATCTAGCTTCTAAATCCTACTCTAACAAACTTATTTGAGAAATTAAAACTTATTTCAAAAGACCAAATGGCCACTAGCAGTACAACTTATAGTTAGTACTGCTATGCCAAACACCCCTTTAAATTCTTTCAAATCCATTTAAACTTATGAAATTTAAATCTAATGTATAAAACTTGATTAGCAGATAACAAACAACTATTAACAGACCTTATGAGCTTATTCCAACAATCAAATAAGCCAGAATCATTAAACTACTAGTTATGCTAATATTTTTGGATTTTTATTGATTAATGAGATAATATGAAGAAAACTAAAATCTAGGCTATAAAACTTATAAACAGATAATCAAACATTCTTAATAAGCATACTAACAAAGAATTAAGCACAATTAAGCAAGATTTAAGCTAGAAATAAGTAAAGGCAGATTATAAGCTAAGATACTTGGAATTTAAGAAGAACTTACAATTGCCTTAGCTAAACAAAGGCTAAATAAGGGCTCAAATGAGCTGTCAACAAGCTCTAGCTTATCACAAGGATAAGCTAGTTAAGTCCTATGAACTCTTCCATTGCTAGTTCATCATCCAAAAAGCTTAAACCCATATAGATCATTATATTGAACTAGTTATTAAGATTTAAGTATGATTAAGTGAATTAATGAGCTCAAAACTAGCTTAGAGACTAATTGAGCTTATCAAGAGCTTATATCAAGCTTATAGATCATAAGAGAGCATTGGAGAAGAGAATTGACACGAAATACAAGGACAATATTTTTGTATTTTTATTGATTAAAGAAATTTAAAGAGTACAAGTGCTTGATTAAGTAAAAACTAGAAATGGAAATGGAAAGTTACAATTGAGAAAGAAATTTGACATTAATTTGATACTAAAAATCTACACACCAAACTAAAGAAAATGAGGGACTATTTATAGGAGAGCTAGGAGTCTTCTAGAGCTTGGGGTGTGCTTTCTCTCTTCTAGTCTCATCCCTTGGATCATTACTTGGCCCTCAATCCTTAATTTCATCCGTTGGATCAAGTTTAAGAGCACACGGATCACTAATTGTCGAATCAGAGAGTGCCACATGGTCAAATAGGAGCGGGGTGTGATGGGTTTGATGTATAACAGCTTGGGTTAGCCAACCAAGGCTGTTAGAACCTTGATTAAACACTGGTTAGGGGAGCGGGCTTAATAATTTGGGCGAAAATTCTTTCCCGCTTTTTGGCGGGAAAGTTTGTTAAAGGGTGGGTGTTTGACTGGATGGTTTGACCCGGGTTATGACAGGTTTTGACTTGGGCCTGGGATAAAAGGAATGGGCTGGTTAAAGTTTATAAGGGTTGGGCTAGATTCGTTTTAAGGGTAAAGGGTTAAAACACTTATCGGCCGTTATCTCTTATTTATAAAAAGGATAACGGTGTTAGGGAATTTTGGACTTTGATTGAAAATGATTTAACATTAAGGATTTTTATGGGATTTTAAGAGTTTTGTCTTTTGTGGTTGACCAAGAGTTGACTTTATGTTGACCATTTGATCTTTCAGCAATCAAATCCCCGGCTCTTGTGCACTCTTTTCCGTTCTCGTGTCCGTGTTTGTCCAGTTTTTGACCGTTTTCTTATGTTATTTGTAATATCCGTACCTACACAATCACAAAGACAAAACAAGCAATATACAAGCATTTTATGCACAATTTTATATTTTTAGGGACATTTTTGATATAGAAAGGATATGTGATTTCTCACATATCAATGATAAAACTTTATAAAACCCATATGCATATAGAACATAAAACATTGTACCTAAGGCGTGTTAATTATTTAGGTCGTGGTTAGGACACGTTGTATCGTTGAACTTGCGTATATTGCCGTTTTAACAACTTGGTTGAGGTGAGTTTCATAGCCCCACGTTTACTTGTTTGAATACTCATTTTGAATTACTTTGAGATGAGAATACATTGCTCGTTTTTACTTATGCACACAAGTACTTTAAACTTTTACGAATGGCCTAAGTTACTCGTGAACCAACTATGGACCCTACTATCATGAACCTTTACTTACTTTGTAAGCAAGAATGTTGTAAATAGATTTATTGGTGTTGACACCCCCGTCCAGGTATGTATCGCTTACTTGATTACCATGTTAAACGGACACATTGCATTTAGGGAACTCTAGGTGTTCTTTGGTTAGACACCTACCAGGGCAACAACTTGCAACAACGTAAACATCAGTTAAGGATTCGGTTTCATGAGCTTAGTGAAATAGTAATACTTTTCTTTTGATATTGTATTTGTTATAATAGTCACACCCAGAAATCTTGTGGTCCACGTTGTTATTTAAATTTAACCTATGATCTCACCAACTTTATATTGATGTTTTAGAATGTATTTATCAGGTTTGTAACTCGCATTTTCTTGGCTTGCATGTTGGAGTGCCATGTTAGAGTCTCCCATGTGAGGTTGCGCCACATTGAAGATTTCCCGCATTAACTTAATTTTTTTGATTGTATTTCAAAACTATCCTTTATTTTGTTGTGAAACTATGGAACTTGCTTTGTTGAAAAATTATATATTTAAATGAATCAAATGATGTATTTTTAAATGACTCATGTACAGGTCATTCTTTATATCTTGTGTTCCTTGTGCTTTAAAGTAATACCCCTGTTACCTTTCGCTGAAAATATTTTGGGGGTGCGATAGATTGGTATCAGAGCCAGGTTATAGAGAACTATGTTGCATTATGAGGCCTAGAATATAACCATTGCATCATAAACATTTCGCGTGCATAACCACTATATGTTTATGTCACACCCCATCAGCGGTGGAAACACGTGAATGCAACATAATGATCAATCATAACACAAGATACAAGATAGAGAAAACTAAGATGCATTAATGACAAGTGTCATGATGACCATCAACCTCAAACAACCTTTAGTGATGTCCTATCCAAGAACACAACACATAGTCGCCAATTATTACAACCAAAATCCCACACAGTGGTCCATACAAGCTTAACTTTAATCCTTAAGAAACCAAATCCATAACATACATCAAATGAAAGACTTCTCAAACAAGATTCCTACTAGATTCTTTAAAAGTCTGCTACATGCACCACAACTTTAACGATCATTAACTTCACCTGAAATTGATACTCGAAAACGTCAACAATAATGTTGGTGAGCTCGTAGGTTTGAATCAAAACCCAGTCATTGTGCCAATATTTCAACAGTTGGACAATTGTGTAATATGACAGTGAATATATGCAAACAAAACCATGACTTAGCATCCCCGCTAATCATGTACGATGACCTAGCATCCTCGGTAGTCACCAAACCAGCAAATACTAATGCTCTTATAGCCGCAACTTCGATATGTCACTTACGCACCTAAAGGGCCTACTAGCTGGAGCACTATATTAGGGTAGGACCTCACACATACTAGGGTAGGCATACCTCACCGATCCAATAACCACACAGATACTGTGATAGGCGTACCCCTCTGATCTAAACCACACATATACTAGGATAGGCGTACCCTTCCGATCCAAACAATCATGTAACACATAATATTCACATAGCAGTCATAAGCATATAAATTATCCCAAAACAAAACCACATTTCGCACAGATCAGAAATCATTTCAAAATCCATTTGAGTATCATTTCCCCCTAACGGAAAAGATTTAAAAAGTGGGGCTACAAAAACTCACCTCAAGCAACTGTCTCCAACAGCAAACTCACAATCAAACAATCAAATGAAACGACATCTACACACAACCTAGTCCAGTTAATGTTCCATTTTATCATTCATTACCAAAACAGTTTTTCAAGTATAATGCATAGAGGTTAGACGCTTCTTGTACGGTTATCTTAAACATCTTAGTGGTGTGATGGTTGGCGACTTAACTCCAAGAGATACCATATCTTAGTACAATATACTTATACTATTTAAGTAAAATAGTTTAGTAGTATAAGTAAATTCTTATAATAAATACTTATGAGTATACTTCGATATGACAATTCGGTATACATAGTTACCATAAATATACCATTCATACTATACGAGATGAAACGTTTATATACGTTAAACATTTAGAGAAGTTTCGAGAAAAAATATATTTTTTGTCTTTTAGTTGACGTATTAAAATAATAAAATAATAATATTTTATTATTAAATTAGAAAATCACGTTTTAAGTGAAATTTCTAAGTATGGACTTTTCATGAAATTTTGACATGACCCGTACGCTTATGCAATACTTTTTTCACAATTTAACAACTTTTCGACAAAAACCTCAAAATCGTATTTCGTCACGCTTTCCAAGTCATATTTCCCCAAAACGACCTTCAAATACATTTCATAATCACATTTCACCTTTCAAAATTTTGCCAAAATCCCTAAAACGACAATTTAAAGCTTATTGGGTTTAAGGCCCAATAAAGCTCCATTAAGGTTTTTATATATCCAATATACGTTCTAAGCATAAAACCAAGGCCCAATAGTAAATATAAGTCAAATATAATAAGTAACCAAATAATCCGGACCACAATAAGCCATTAATAAGCCACGGCTTGTTGATGCTTATTGGGCCGTGAGCCCACAAGCTCCAATATATATATATTAAGCTTAAAAATAAGCTAATAAGCTACGTATCGTATTTGGTTATCACCATAAGCTATAATAATAGTTCACAAAAATACGACATACTAGAGTAATAACCAAAAACACTTTCCTTGTGTTATCCCAAATTTTCGAGTGCCAATAAGCTTAAAATAAGCCATTCGAACCTATAAATAAGCCAAAATAAGCCATATACAAAATAAGCCACATAGCAAATACATGTTTTTCAACCATTACGACCACAATATCAAAAATAACAAAACCTTATATCTTTCCTATTCCATTCGAACCCAAAACTGAGCCCTATATAACCATTTATATACTTTTCGCTTTCGATTTTAAACAATCGGGCCGTACAACTAACATCTATGCATCACTAACAACCCAAAAGGACAAGTAAAATTTAAATTTGAAAGACTTACAAGAATGGTCTTCAAAATATATTTCAACGCGAACCGAACAACCCAAACGTTGTTTAAATGTTAACCTGTGCACTAGAATCAACTCGGAAGTACCCAAACTCTCATGTTTTTTATCAATGTTTAAAAATAAAGTGTGTGTGTGTGTGTGTTTGATTGTTCGGCCAAAACCAAGAGAGAAAAAGAGAAAAGAAAATTTTGATCTTATGATAAAAATGCAAAGTGTGTCTTTTAGATGAATACAAAAAGGTTATGTACCATGCAAAGGACCAAGTTTCCTAGAAAATGGCCATCTTGTCTCTCTTGTGGTTTGAACCGGCCATAGGGAATCCATCGAGGGTTCGGGGACTTCTTTTCGTGTCGGGTTCACTTAAATCTCAAAAATCATGCTCGTAAATATTTCCTGAAGTTACTTAGCCTTTTTATTCATCTTAAAAATACTTTTCCAACAACTTAGTGTATTTACTTGACATATTTTCGTGTTTTATTCCTTAAAAACTCATTTTGGACATTAACGGACGTGTCGGGACTCGTTTTTGGAATTTCTCAAAAATTCACGGGACAACCACCCAGAACATTCATAACATAATAATACCCTTAAAAAGAGACTATTATTCACAATAAACCATAAAACGCTTCATATTTCAAAAACTCACCACCGTCAACACGGTACAAATTCTGAATAAACTGACAAATGTCAAATAGTCAAAGGACTAAATTAGAGTATTCAAAACACAAATAGGACAAGGGTTACAGTTTACACTTGCTTTATATAAGGGTTTTTATACAAATATTTAACTTGTCATACAGAATGTTGATCCCCTAAATTACAATTTCATCTGATTCGGATGACGAGTTCACTAACTCGTCTACTATTGTACCTATGCATGTTTCACTTGATTACTCACCAGCATCTAATATAAAGACAGAGCCTTTTAGGGAGGAGCCTCAGGAGACCGAGGATGACCTGGAGGATTACTCTGAGGAGGACCTGACAAAGGATGATGAGTCACTATCGGCTTAGGTTGCACCTACCCCACCTACCCAGATAATTTAGACATCGTCAGTTTGCCCGTATCGGCTCCACCCGAATGGGCCACTCATGATGTTCACACATCGTAAGAGGGTTCATACACCTCAGCCCCTCACTCCATCCATTGAGGCGGCTATTGCCGACCTCATTGCTTTAGCACCTCGAAAGAGGACCTGATGACCATCACCACCACCCCGAGACACCATTGTTGAGGCTACGGCTGAAGATGCTACTTTACTACCTTGAAATAGGTTTCGGATGACACCATCACCTAGGGACACTACTATTGAGGCTACTACCAAAGCTGCTACTGCTGCACTTCACACAAGGGCTTCTATCCGCCGTTGGGGATGTGTATCCCCTATGGTCCGTACTTGGGGGCGTTGAGGAGGGTTTTCCCCACATTACTAAGGCGGGAGAGTCTTCTGTAATGGCTCACACACCGTCGATTACCGAGGAGCCAATCCAGCATACAGTTTCATTGCTTGTGACACACATGGCGCACCATGAGGATGACATCTGATCTCTCCAGGACCAGATGGTTGAGTTTTCACTTGTAAAAGTAGAGGCTCTTTAGGAGTAGGTTCAAGGGATCTATGCTTGTATGAAGACTTCATAACAGGACGTGGAGACCATACATGCCACTTTAGAGGTGACACGTGAGGGGATTTTTGACATGGAGTTCCATTTAGATGAGAGTGAGGCCCAGAAGGCCGACCTTAAGAGACGTGTTAGAGCCTTAGAGGAGCACATGAGGACATATGGCCGACATTATTTCTACTTGTAGATTTCTTATTGTTGTAGCCTACTAAGCCGGGTAGTACTTAACTAGTAGTATTAATGAGATACTTGTACTGTTTTCTATTTTAAACAATGTAACAAGTATTAATTCTGTTATGTTGGTTATGACTATGCTATCTTGTGTTGTTGATCTATTTTTGTCATGGTTGTTTGTATTTTATCTATGTGTGTTATGACTTTATCTTATATGGAATCTCATTATTTTTAACTCTTGTGATTTTGAAGAATAATGCCAACAACGAGACAAGCACTAAGCTCAGCTGCTATAGAATAAATCATAGCATAACATGTAGCTAATGCACTTATAGCTTACAAATTGAATCAAAACAGCGGTAATGGAGCAAATGATGGAACTAGTGGTAGTGTTGGTGGAGTAGAGCACACAACTCGTGGTTGCTCCTACAAAGAATTTCTGAGTTGTAAGCCCTAAAATTTCAACGGGACTGAAGATGCTATTGGTTTAACCACGTGGTTTGAAAAAATGGAATAAGTGTTCTACATTTGCAACTGTGCTGAGGCGAAATATGCTACTTTCACCTTGCTAAATGGTGCATTTACTTGGTATAATGCCTACGCTTAGTCCACAAAGATTGATGTTGCTTATGAAACCAATTAGAAAGATCTATATAAAATGATCATTGAAGAATATTGTCCTAGGAATGAAGTGAAAAAGATGGAGGTTGAATTTGGGAACTTGACGGTTAAAGGAACTAACATTATTGGCTATACAAAACGTTTCCAGGAATTGGCACTCCTTAGCCTAACTATGGTCGCTCCTGAATTTAAGAAAATTAAATGTTAAATCTGAGGACTCACGGAAGAAATTCAGGGGAATGTGACTTCTTTAAAACCTACCACGATTCAAGATGAAATCTGTATGGCTCATGATCTAATGGGTTAGGTTGTACGAGTTTATGGTGCAAGATATGTCGATAACAAAAAGAAGTGGGATGGTAATCAGAGAAGTAATTTTGGTCAATAGTAAAACAAAAGGCCAGAAATGGTCAGGGCTTACACTGCTGGACCCAGTGACAAGAAGGAATATGTTGGAACCCAACCTTACTACAACAAATGAAAAATTCACCATAGTGGACCTTGTACGGTTCAATGTAAGAACTGCAAGAAGGTAGGTCACCAAACAAGAGATTGTAGGACCCATACCCCTGTGACAAATCAGGTAATCTCGTTGATAAATAAACATAGGACATCGAAACACATAAAAGTAACTAATATCTGGAATTCTTTCTTTGAATATCTTATAGTGATTTTAATCATGTCACTTGACTATGATTGATATATTCTGAGTATAGCATGTAATTCATACTGATTCAGTCCAAAAGTGCTTAGATAGTACTGAAGTATTCAACATTGTTCTAGTAGCTTCAATGAGAGTTTTATTCTTCTTTTCAGCCATACTATTTTGTTTAGGTGTGTAAGTATAAGAGAAGTTCTGAGAAATTCCTTTCTCATAACAAAAACTCTCAAGTTCCTGATTTCTAAACTTAGTCCCATTATTTTTTCTGATTTGTTTGAATTTAACATCATTTTTATTTTCAACATTTTTGGTAAAAGACATTATTGTATCATCTGCCTGACTATTCCTTTTGAGAAAGTAAACCCATGTTTACCTTGAGTACTAATCAACAATGACTAGGGCATATTTCTCATGATTAATGGACATTGGACTAACTAGTCCAAAGAGGTCCATGTGAAGCAAGTGAAGACATTTTTTGATTGAATTTTTTTATTTTAAAAGAAGCCCTATGATGTTTGCCCTTTTTCACATGTTGAGCATAACTTATCTTTTAAATAAATAAGTGAAGGCAAACCAAGGACTTTGTTTTGTTTAGAAAGTTTGTTGATATTTTTGAAATTCAGGTGTGATAGCCTTTTTTTGTCATAGCTAGTTTACACTTTTAGAGGCTTTAGCAAAGAAGAAAGCTCCATTAGGAGTAAGTGATGACATGTCAAGTACATAGACGTCATTTCTCCAAGGCCATCAACACAATTTCTTTATTAGCATTAAAAATTGTCCCTTTCTTGTCATCGAACTGAATAATATACTTAGCATCACAAAGTTTACTTATACTAATTAAATTTTATTTTAAACCATTTACAAACGCGACCTTAGAGAAAACTATACCACCATAATTTATGGAACCATATCCTTCATTAATACAAGATGAGTTATCACCAAATACTACCTTAGGAACTGGTTGTTCTACGTAGTTTTGAAGATAACTCTTGACACTAGTCATACGCCTTGAGCATCCACTGTCCAGGTACCAGATAGGCTTTGTGTTGTGTCTCTACACAAATAACATATCGAGTTAGTTTCTCTTGTGAACCCACGTTTTGGTGGGCTCTTTGGCTTTATCATCCTAAAGCCTTTCACCTCTTTTAAAGTGATCAAAATCATTATGGTTAGAGGTTAAGTGCATAGCACTTCCATAAGTATTGCAGCTCACACCAACTAAGGATTCACTTGATTGAGATGATACAGCAAGCACACCTCTGTTGACAAAAATGAAATGATTTTGCCTTAAGGTTGCATGATTATTGCTTCCACATACTTTACATTCAGGGTACACACAACAATCATCATGATGATGGTCATTGAAGCCATAGTGAGTGCATGGTGGGAAAGACTTTACCTTAAGCTTCATAATTTGTTTTGATGGAGATGCATACTGATAAGGCTGAGCCTTAAAATTCTTAACTGTCTTTAGTGAGGCAGTATGTGAAATGTGAGCAGAGGTTTTATGATCCTCACCTTTGTAAATCAAACAATATAGAATTCTATAACAATCATCAGTGGAATGATTTATGTAATAGCAAAGTTCATGCTTCATGTTGGGAATTATAGATTTAATGAGACAAAAGAAACAAGTAATGAAACAAAAGGATTAAAATCGTCATTAAAGAATTCTATAAGCTGGTGGAGAATTATGGAAGATTTGGTCAAAAGATATCAAAAGAGGAAGATTTGGAAGATCTCCTTCAGAAGATAAAGATAACAGAAGATATTTCTTAATGTTTAAAAGATTTATTAATAATCTTTATGCTTACCCTTTTGTAAAACCTAATATCTCTAGTATATAAAGAGATACAGGTTATAGGTTTTACATATACACAGAAAAGAAAAGAAAACATGTGTGTGTATCCCAGGAAGATGTAGACGTCTATAGTGGTGTGGTGTAGCCTCAAGGTAATCAAGATTTTTCTTAATCCCTGTTATAGTTTATTGATGTAACTGTTCTATTATTGATCAAAGTAGAATTGAGGCTTGGAGTGAATGATAATGAAGAAAAACCTTGTTGATGATAACATTGTTCTTTGTTTAATTCCATTGTGCATATATGTTATCAATGTTATTAATCCTAGATACAAGTTCTAAACAAACTGAACTTAAAACGATCTAAGGGGTTCTAATAGACTCCATAATTGGTATCAGAGCTACAGAGCTCTTGATCTAGGATATACAAGGTTTGTTGATGTCGTGCTATGAAGGAAAAAGAAGGTATGATTTTTTGTTTTGGAAGTTGTGGGTGATTTTGGTGATCTTAGGGTTTTTGCGACACTTTAAAGCATTGTCTTTATACTAGGGTTTTGTGACTATGATTATTGTTGATGCAAGT
>BQNB010068220.1:0-33915 GCA_026074375.1 Tanacetum coccineum
TCTTTTATTGCTTACAGTATATACAGAACTTTCATTTGCATAAGAATTAGACAAATCAATTTCAAAAATACCATCCCTTGGGATAGTACTAAAATAAACCATGTTATTCCTAGAAACTTGAATTGTATTATTCACGAAGCGGTTAATAAAACCATCTTCGTACAAACGGGAAACTAAAATTACTCCTCTAGTAATAGAAGGAGCATAATAACAATTGTTCAAAATAATAACTAATCCGCTAGGGAGAGATAAATCAAAGTTTCCAATTGCTTCCACGGCTTCACGTTGACCATTGCCTACGTACAAGCTAAAAGCCCCTGGCTTCAGTTTCCTACTTGCCCTTAGACCCTGCGTTGTATTACAAATGTGAGTACCACAACCAGTGTCATAGATCCATGATCTATTAAGGAAAGTATTGAGTTTTATAGCGAAGATACCTGAACCACCAGCTCCAGAGGCTGCGTTCTTTTTCTTCTTCAGCAACTCGGCTAAGTACTCAGGACAATTCATCCTCGAGTGTCATGTCTCACCACACTCATTACAAATTAAGTCCTTTGAAAGATCTTCCCTCTTGGGTGGAGGGGGAATCTTGGGCTTGGGAGCATAAGCGTGTTTATTTTTCTCATTCCCTTGATTTTGTCCCCTGGCACCCATTTAGGGTTGCGGTTTTTTGTGCTTTTTACCTTTCTGGACTTTACCCGCTCGAATTGCACGCACAGCAAGAGCGTTGTTTTTGGGCAGATTAAGAGTTTGCTCATGGAGCTTTAGCATAGCATGCAACTCATTAACTGTCTTCCCTAGGCTATTCATATTGTAATTTTGCACAAACCCATCAAATTCCTTGCGTAGCCCGATAAGAATCAAACTCACGGCAAGGCCAAGTGTCACGGGGTGCCCCAAACGCTCTAGATTGTCAATATAGCCCTTCATTTTTAGAACATACGAGCTAACTGACTGCCCTTCTTTCTGCTTGCAAGAGTGAAAATCTCGCGTAGTCTGAAGAAGCTCTTGCTGTGCTTGCTGGGCAAACAGAGTTTTTAACTCCTTTAACATGTCATTAGCATGGAGGTTTTCCAGATTTCGTTGGATCTCTGGCTCCATGGTCATGAGCATGAGTCCAGCAATCTCTTTTGATCCATTAACCCAACCAGTATGAGCTACAAGGATTTCAGGAGCAACTTGCTGACCCGCAGGAGCTACAGGAGCAGGAGGAAGTGGCTGCTCTAGGTAATTCAACTTATCCGCAATTGATAGTACAATCCTGAGTTGTCGATACCAATCAATAAAGTTGGGTCCATTCAGTTTTTGCTTCTCGAAGAAGCCCCTAAAGACCGAATTGTTAGCTGACGAGGTTGTCATCTACAATTAGAAAAAGTTCAAATATTAGTATTGTTGATAATTAAATTTTTAAAGGAATTAACTACCCAATTAATTACTAATAAGACTAAGATCCAAATTGACCTCCCACTTATTACAGAAAGTCTGACCAATGTGTAAACAAGTAGGGCAAGAGGTAAGCGACGAGCGTTAATTGCATGGAATGCAACTCTTAGATTTATGAGACTAATGACATTAGTAACTCTTATAGTAATGTCGAAAGCATATTTGGTCTCATCTTATGCCTCGGGTCAGAGGTCTGACCAGATAATTCGATTTAAGTCCACCAAAACAGAACGTGCGAAAATTGACATAGATTTGACCTATGAAAAAATTTGCCATGGGTTGGCAAGGCCTTGAGGTCTGACCAGAGAGGTCAAGCCAAATGCACGTGTTCTAGTTTTGGCTGGCATAGACTTAAAACTTCATATAAGGGTATACACATAAATGTGACAAAATTGTGTACAAGAAGCATGCAAAACAACTTGTAGCACAAAGTTAAGAAAATATTTTGTTAACCTTTTTGGTATAGACATCATTTTGTCAAATGTTCACGGTAGCTCCATTTAGGACGCACAAAGAAGCGGAGAAACAGGTCAGCGCGAAGCGTATTAAAAACCTGACTTCATTTGGGGAATCTTACTTCTACCCGCCTTAAACTTCTCTTGTAGTTTGTCCATGATGGGTGAGCCGTACTTCCAATTGACTAATGATGCTATTGAATGTTAAGAAACCCCTTTTGTTAACATTAGTTTTATTGATGCCAATATGGTGGGATTACAAATTGATCAAACCCTATATTGTACTCCTACTTGGTCCGAAAACACAAGTAATTCCAATAATTCCCTCATATGCCAAAGCATGTAGTGGGGCGGGAGAAAATTAAAGATCAATTTAACCCCATATTGAGCATGTAAAACTAAAGCTTTACAAGAAATCAAATTTCATAGTTTAATGTCCGTATTAATTTGTCCAAAAACCACGGTTTCGTAAATAACACATAACAAGTCACAAGGAGTATGCTTAATACTTCACATGTTCAATCTAAATTTCTCTATAAGTATCACTCCAGTTTTAAGAGTTTCATAAAATATATTTTGCAAATATTTACTAGACACAAGGCATATCACATATAAGCAATTAAAACAGACTAAAAATGGATTAAAATTAAGGAACAAACTCTTATAATGAAAGCAGTAAATCACATAATGCCTCGAGTTCTAAAAAGAGTCTTCCCCAATTGGAGAACCATAAGACTCTCACTAGGTTTTATGCTAAAGTGCCTTGATCGCCACATCCATCATATAACTTGATTGCGTGAGTCTTATAGCCTAGATAAAATAAGAATATAATCATCATGGCAGCTTAATTAACATTTAATTTATGATCTATTTTTCTGCTTTTTATCTAAATAACATTTGTGTTGATTCTAGGTTGTTTATTCATTATTTATGGCAAGGATTGCATGTCGTTGCAATAATTTTCAATAAAAACAATAAATAAACCAATTTCATGCAGCCCTAGCGTGTTTAAAATCGTATGTAATTCATAAATACTAAACAAGTTGACTCGTGATGCCACTGTTGGAATCTAACAATCTAGTTAACCATTAACTCTTACGAGTACGCAGCGGATATTGATCCAGTCTAGTATAAACAATTAACATACATATAAAACACAACAAGGAATGAAAAAAGGTAAAAAAAATACATACCCTTGAAGTCACCAGCAAATAAATGAAACCGAGAACTAGAAACAAGTGACTAAGTTGTCACCTTTATGAGTGCTCACACAAACACGTAAACAAGCACGCCCGGATGCTAGTCCAACTTCACGAATAAATCAATACACCCTTTGTATCACAAACCTACTGAAAAACGATCACCTAAACCCACTCTTAGAATAGAACCGAAAATCAGAAAAAATCAATAAGGGTTTAACCGAATTCGGTTGTACCCCTGCTACAGTACTACCGAAATAGAGATCCACAAACCCTAGCTCGAATCCAACTATTGTCACACCTTGACAATATGTAAAACAATGTATTAAACCCTCTGAATGAAATCTGGGATCGAATCACAAGCGGTATAACTCTAAAAGAGTTAACCGAAATAGAACAATGGGCTTTGGAGTTTACCGAAAATCAAACTGCCTTAACTTAGGGTTTTATTTCTGGCTGTTTGTGATTAGGGAATGGAAGGCAGAGATTGAGATTCTGTTTTGTTGTGTATGACGCATGGAATGGGTGAGAGTTGAGGTATTTATATAGCCTCAAAGCCCTAAAGTGATAAGAATAAAACTCCTAGAGTTTAATCCTTATCACACATCCCTTAAGCCTTATCACCAACACTTCTACCTCCTTATCTCCAAGATACACCAAACCTAGACCCTCTCTAGAACCTTCCTCATGTAGCCAGCCTCATAAGGACACTACAAAGGTCCTTGTCTAGTCGATGTCTTGTCCAAATGATTTACTTTCGAACCTTTTCGTGAAATAACAAAACGTGCTCTAAATGTTTTTCGTGTGTGCCCTCAATAGGCTCACACACTTCTAGTCGTGTTTGAGCTAATCCAACTCACACAATCCAACAGGAGCTGCTATCAAAACTTATGTTTTTAGCAACTGTATATTTGGTGGAGTTGAAAAAAGAGTAAATAAATTATATAAACGGTCATTGGCAAAAATCGCAATCTATTGTTCTGATAGTTTAAAGTTGCATTCTTACTTCTTATCTTTGCAAAGAATAACACCGATAGTAATTCACCTTATTTTTGAGTAAATTACACATTGAAACGGAACGATAACCCAAGAACTATTTCCGTAAATTGTTTGTGAATTTTTTTACGAAAATAGTCTTTGAGTTATCGCTCCGTTGCAAAGTTAGTTATTAAAGATTAACTTTACAATAGACCGAATAGCCCCAAGGACTATGTCCGTAAAATGTGTATCGGAGTTCATGCTAAAATAAAGAAAGAAAAGTCCGATGACTAAAGTGAAGAGGATGGCAAAATGCCTATAACATGGCTATGGCACCATAGATGATGCACTTTAGCTATGACATAGAGAAAAAAAATCTTGTAACATGTTATTTGCGACTACACCATCCTTTCTTAGACCGATTTAAAGTCGGGTGTTACAGTAAACCTGTCACTTTTTTCTCAAGGTAACATTAGTTTTTTTTTGGCATATCACTTAATTTATCAAATAACATCATTAGTGGTGACCATGTAACCAAACACATAGAAATACTTCACTTCATACCTAATAAATACTTCACTACTATTAATTGTAGTGGTTTTAATGTCAGTAAGACTACTTGGCAGCCAATCAAACCAAAAGGTTAGATGTGTGTCAAAGGCTAATGGAAACTCGCCAAAGAACAGAGTTTTTAATGTGACTACTTCTATGCATACGTCTTCTACAAAACAGTCTGCTAAAGTTGTTGATATACCATCGTCCTCCTACAATCGTGCTATTGCTAAGAAATGAGGTCTTAAGACTCCTACTAGCTCTTCTAATATCCCCACTTCTAATTCTTATGATATGTTTGTAACAATCCGTTATTTCAGGTCATTTTACGACTCAATACTTTCCATTATTTTTTTAAGGTTTACACGCGATTGCTTTAATTTTTCATCGTTTAAGTTAAATCTGCGTAAACTAAAAAATCATCATACTCAACGTAAACGTAATCAAAAAATATAATTTTCAAGTCATGCAAGTTATATATTATATCTACGAGGATAATTTATAAATTTTCATATTTTATTTTTATCGTTACGTAAAACGTTTACGTTTCGCAATAAAATACATTTAAGCATACACGGAAACATCTATACCTATCTATACTTCAACAAATACCCACTATTATACCCAATACTCAAAAATTAAATCATCCTATACTTATAACACCATGTGGCCGGTTTTGCAAATAATGAACACAAATAAACCTTAAACACTCCATTAGTATCACATCATTCTAGTTAGTAACCAACACAAGTACACCCTAAACTTCATTTCTACATAAATTGGCCAATCACCTTGTCCCCCATACAAAATAACACAACTTTCTTTTGGCCGTCTCTCCCATCCTCCTAGAATAGGAGATCAAACATACAATGGTCCTATAAAACCGACTCCTAGTTCATGGTATTGTTAAAGTTGTTTCTTAATACTCCTACTATAAAAGGAAGGTCTTAGGAAGTCTTATACACACTTTCTATTTGCAAGTAAACTCTCCAAAAATTCTCTCTTGTTCCTTATAAAACCCATAACTCAAAATTAAAGATTAGGGTTTCCATAGCTTTGATTCTATCAAGGTTATAATCATACAAGTATCATCAGGGTTACTATCTAAGGTGTATAAGGGTAATTTAGAAGCTTGGGTATTGATATAGCAAGGGTTTATTCAAATAAGAAACTAGGGTTTTTCAAGATATAATTAGGGTTTCTTAATAAGTATTTAGGGTTAAATACTTGGGTTGATTTGTGTATCATCTTCATCCATTCTCCTAAGGTCTAACATAAACCATAACCTTTTATAATTATTCATTTTCATGTTTATATAATTATTATATTGTTAATCACCATCTAGTATTTAATTTATAAGTTTATAAATTAAAACAAACATGAACATGGTTCGAATATATATATTAATCTATGATGAAATAATGTTATACAAGTGTTGATTTATTTATAAAGTTATTTGATAAATTCATTGTTAAAAGTTATTTATAAAGTTTATAAATAAATAATTATGAGGACATGTTATTTGGACATTTCATTTGAACTTTTGGATATAAGTTGATGGACATAAATACGAGGACATAAAGTTTACACAAGATGTGTTATTAATTAAATTAGTAGGCTTATAATAATTTAATTATGTTAAAAATTTATAAAACAAATTTTATAAAACTATATTTCAAACAATTTGTATATACTGTTAACCTACAAATTTTTATAAAGTATTTTCAACTAAGATTCAATTAGTACATTTAATGAGGATTCCGTGCATATAAAGAACTTGAAAAACGAAGCTATAATGAAGAAGTTATGAATTTTACGAGATTACGATAATTATATATATAAAAGTGTTTTTATAAACCTTATTTTATAAAAACTGTTACTGTTTTGAATCTGATAAAAATGTAAACATATTTTTTATTTTTATTTTATGGGATTGATAGATATCATTCAATTGGAAACCGTGGATATACAGAACGTTTGGCGAAACCGAAATAAAAACGAAGGAGACATACGATTTTCACAAGATTAAATATAATAAAAAATAGTTCTTTATAAATAACATTTCTTTATTGTTCCGACACAGATTTTTTATAAAATCTGTGAGTATTTTATTTGATAGATTAGTCGTCATGAATTTATACATATAAAGAACTACGCAAAACGGAGTTAAAAAACGAAGGCATGTTGTGAGTTTTTTACAGTTTTAAGCACTATTTTCTTATATTTTCTCTGCATTACATAAATTACCAAATTAAGGCGCCGTTAGAAAATAAACATTGATTACAGTGTTATCGGGTCCTTTGGGCATAAAAACCTTAAGAAATATGTATTATATTTATATAATTTTTAAATATGTTTTTTAACTTAATAATAGTAAACATTATAAAACCAATTAAACTACTTATATAATATCATAATATAACAATAAAAATATTAAATCAAGTATCATAACTAATATCCATTGTTGCGACAAAAATAATATTTTCTTTACGATACAATACTTAAACCCACATTCATCTTATTAAGTACGCTTTAAATATTGTTTTTCAACCTTTCTATAAATTAAACACAAAACTATATTTGGTGTTTATATTGTGGTATTCATATTAAATACATTAAACTCATACGGCCTATAATTACTTAGGTTGCATTCGGATTTCGCGAGACGTTTCACTTATATGATTTAATATAATCAAAACCATTCACGTTGAGGTGATTTCATAGCCCCATTTATACAACAATACAATGATTAACAACTCTCATGGTAAGAAACATGTTTGTTTTACTATTTGACCAAGTACACTTTAAACAAATTACGAGTTTGTCTAAGTAGCGATAACCCACTATGCTCATGAATCATGAACTGTTAATTATTGTTTGATAAGCGTGAATGTTATGAATAGATCTATTTGGGATTGGCATCCCCGTTTGGGGAGAGTAAGCATCACTATTACCGGTCATACCGACTAACCGACGTATTACCAAAGTCGGATTTAAATTAATGGGTTGAACATCTACATGGGCACATTATTGGCATTAAATTGCAAGCACATACATGTTGTAGCTTCATTGTCATGAGCTTAGTGCATTTGTAATTACTTTTGTGATATTGTATGTGTTACATTATTACACACTTGAAATCTTGTAGTCCTACTTTATACATTACTTAAACTTGTGAATTCACCAACTTTATGTTGACGTTTTAAAGCATGTTTTTCTCAAGTCAATAAGGTACAAGGGCAAAGATACATTGGGTGTCGTCATTTTGGGAGTCATATTGCATAAAGATTTGTGTGCATTACATTTGGGAAATATTTGTTATGTATTAAAATCTTTACATTTACAAGGATGAACAAGTTAAGCTTTGAGCTTTTGTAACAAACAATTTCATTAAATCTAATGTATCATTTTCAAACGACTCATTTAGAGGTCGTTCTCTCATATCCTGTGCTATTGATTTATGAAGTAACACCTTCAGACCCTTACTCCACTGCGACCCAATTTGGGGGTGTTACAGATTGGTATCTAGAGCCAAGGTTATAGAGAACCAGGTCAAATATTTTTACTTGGACTATAACCGTTTTCAAACATTGCATCATACAAAAGTTTTCACGGACATACATACACTATTTGTTTACATTGACTGCTTACATATCTATATACATACTTATATTATATTACGTGTATTACTATACATGTCATATATGTTATACTTATATAAGTTAATTTTATTGGTACAACAGTCATGTCATCATCGACAGTTACCTACACGTCTGTTTATTCTGACTTTGAGTCATGTAGATTTCAAAGCCAAAGGCACCTGAGGAGGCACTACAGTCTCTAGAGCATGCACCACCATCACCTGACTACGTGCCTGGTCTTGAGCACCCACCATCACTGGACTATGTACCTGGTCTTGAGTACCCAGAGTATGTAGCCCTATCGGATGATGAGGTACCTATTAAGGATCAGCCTCTACCTGCTGATGGTTCACCTACAGCCCTATCACCGGGCTATGTTGCTGACTCTGATCCTTCGAAGGAGGACCCGAAGGAGGACCCTGAGGAGGATCCCACTGATTACCCTACTGATGGAGGAGATGATGATGAGGAGGAGTCCTCCGGGGATAATGATGATGATGAGGAGGAGGAGGAGGAGGACGAGGCCTCCGAGGAGGAGGAGGAGGAGCATCTAGCTCCGACCAACTCTACTATGTTACCTGCTATTGACCCTGTCCCCTCAACTGAGGATACAAAGACATTTGAGACCGACGAGTCTGCCCCTACACTACCACTACCTATATCACCTCGGACTAAGGTCCCCTTTTCCCAAACACGTCTCCGTAGGGCACGAAAGACTGTCAGACCCCAACCACCTATGACAGCATCTACTGAGGCACTAATCGCTGAGTATGCTTCTACACCTACACCTCCATCACCACCACCATCTCCATTATCACCTTGGTCACCTCCACTCCCACATATACCATCTCCACCACTACCCGTACTATCTCTAACCTTACCACTACCAACACCACCTACCCATACTAGCCCTCTATATGCTGATACACTACTGGGCTACAGAGCTGCCATGATTCGGTCAAGAGCTGCAAATACCATCCCTGTTTACAATCTACTGCTTATAGGAGATGATATCCTGAGGCGGATATGCTACTAAATCGAAAGAGAGCTCGCTTCACTACTCCTGATTCTAGGTTTGAGGTTGGGGAGAGTTCGACAGCCGCTGCTACTAGGCAGGCCAGGCATACTTTATCTCATAGGGTTGACTATGGATTTGTTGATATTGTGGATGCTAGTATCCATGATTCTGAGAGTAGAGCGATGACCCGAACGAGTGTAGGAACAATGATAAGTTACATATCTTGCCTACGCACTACAGAGGCATGATGCTCATGAGCACCAGTGCGTAGTGAGGACACTCAGTAGACCAAGCTTTGTTTGAGGAGCTCAGGTTTCATTACACTAACGAAAGAGAGGATAATACCTTTGCTCGAAAGGCTTTCTACTTATGACGTAGAGGCTCGCTAGAGCCCGTCGGGCATGGGCTTAGTCTAAGAGCAGGAGCCATGCCATGGAGTCCCGACTTTGAGCATTGCAGAGGGATGTCAGCGTACTTCAGAGACAGAGGATCGATGATGGCGATCGACTGATGAGTCACATTCAGCACGAGCACGACAGGTTCATAGAGCTTGTACGCACCAGAGATGCAGGACCCCAGGATGGACTAGCAGATGTTGGTAGTAGCTGTTAGTATTGTACCATTTGTTAGCTATCCTGTATAGCCTGCTAAGTTTTATGGGTAACTCCCAGCTAGTAGGCTGTAGGGATCTTGTTTCATCATTTAGCTATTTTTGTATAGCATGCTAAGTATTATGGGTAATTCCCAGCTAGCATGGCTTTAGGACCGTATTTTCATTGTGTACCCCATCTGTACTGGTCATTTTGTAACAAAAAACTATCATGTATGATTATCGATATTGTTATGTATGAATGTCGATTTATTTATGTCATTATTGATTTCACTTCAGTTTTATATTTCACTGTGTGTTGTGATCTCATTTTATTTATTATGCATATGTCATGTCGCGTTTATGATAGTATGAAATCTAACGTGTATTATATTTTCTTATGATTTGAAGAAAATGTCGCCAAAGAAAATCACCGCCCCTATGACTGATGCGGCTATTAAGCAATTGATAGCCCAAGGAGTTGCTGATGCATTGGCAGATGATGAAGCAAACAGAAACAGTAGAAATGGTGATGACAACACCGATTACAGAAAGTGGCAGAAAAGCGACAGATGTCTACTACTCATAGTGCACCTATAGTGACTTCCCTGAAATGCAACCCCTTATTTCAAGGGTACTTGAAGGAGTTGTTAGTTTAACTTAGTGGTTTGAGAAGATGGAGTATGTATTCCATATTAGAAACTGCACCGTCGCGTGTCAGATCAAGTTTGCAACGTGCACTCTTCTTGGCAATGCTCTGACATGGTGAAATTCCCACGTTAAGACTGTTGATCATGATGCTGCATACGTAATGCCATGGAAAACACTAAAAAGATGATGACCGCCAAGTATTGCCTAAGGGGCGAGATCAAGAAGCTAGAAATTGAAATGTGGAACCTAAAGGTTAAAGGTACTAATGTGTTGAGCTATAACCAACATTTCTAAGAGTTGGCACTGATGTGCGGAGATGTTTCTCAAAGAATTTGATGAGGTCAAAAAGTATGTTGGTGGACTTCCCAACAAGATTCAGGGAAGTGTGATGGGTCTAAGCCTAAGACAATGCAAGATGAAATTGAGTTTGCAACTGAACTGATGGATCAAAAGATTTGTACTTTTGCTGATACGTAAGCTGGAAAACCAAAAGGAAGCAGAACGACAACCCAAGAACAACCATAAACAAAAGCACAAGAAGCCTTTTTAAAAAAAGCAAAATGTGGCAAGTGGCCCTACACTGCTGGGCCTGAAGAGCATACAAAGTTATCTTGAGGATCTAAAACCCTTTGTGCCCTACAATGCAAACTACCATTATGAATGGCCAGTGTGCTCCTAAGTGCACCAACTACAAGAGGACTGGCCATCTGGCCCAGGACTATAAGAGTCCAACTGCTGTTGCCAACCAACTAGAGAGCGCCCAGGGTGAATCAAAAGGATTGTCACTTGGCTTTGAGTGTGTAGCTCAGGGCATTACAAGGAGGGATTACCCGAAGGTTAAAGAACAAGAAACAAGGAAATCAAGCTTTAAATGGTGAAGCACGGGGCAAAGGCTAATGCTGTGGGCAATGCAGGGAACGGACCGCAACTCCAATAGTTTGATTTACGGGTACGTTCCTCCTAAACAAACTGTTTATGCTTTCGATAATATTTGATACTGGGCCCGATAGGAGTTTTCATGTCTACTGCATTTATTTTCTCTAATTGATATCAATTTCCCAACGAACTAGACCATGATTATGATGCGAGCTAGCCAACGGAAAAGATAATTGAGTTAACTAACATACGGGTTGCACTTTTAAACCTTTCTAAAACCGCCATTCAAAATCGACTTATCCCGATAAGAACTTGGTAGTTTTGACGTCATTATTGGTATGGATTGGTTAGCACAAGTATCATTGCGATCGTTTAAAAAGATGAGAAGAACCGTTTCGAATCCCTTTTGAAATGAAATCTTAATTGTTCATGGTGACGGAAGTAACAACGGACACGAGTCTCGATTAAAGATCATCTCGTGCACCAAAACTCAGAAGTATTTGCTGAAAGGATGTCAAGTCTTTTTGGCACATGTTACCACCAAGAAGGCTAAAGACAAGTCGGATGAGAAACGACTTGAATACGTACCAATTGTTCGAGACTTTCTAGAAGTATTTCCGGAGGACTTGCCGGGTATTCCACCAACTCGACAAGTGGAATTTCAAATTGATTTGGTACCTGGTGTTGCACCTGTAGCACGGGCTCCTTATCGATTAGCTCCATCCGAGATGAAAGAATTGTCGGATCAACTGCAGGAACTTTCCGACAAAGGTTTTATAAGACCCAGTTCCTTACCTTGGGGAGCTTCGGTCTTATTTGTCAAGAAGAAGGATGGAACATATTTGGATGTGCATCGATTAACGAGAATTAAATAAGCTAACGGTGAAGAACCGATATCTACTTCCAAGGATTTATGATTTACTCGATCAACTTCAAGGGTCGAGTGTCTACTCAAAGATTGACCTGAGATCGGGTTATCATCAACTGAGAGTTTGTGAAGAAGACATCCTGAAGACCGCATTCAGAACTCGTTATGGCCATTATGAATTTCAAGTTATGCCATTTGGTTTAATGAACGCATTGGCTATATTTATGGACCTCATGAATCGGGTTTGCAAGCCATACTTGGACAAGTTTATGATTGTCTTTTTAACAACATTTTGATCTACTCAAAGAATAAGTAAGAACATGAAGAGCATCTTAAGTTAATCTTAGAGTTTCTTAAGAAGGAGGAGTTGTATGCTAAATTTTATAAGTGTGAATTTTGGGATCCCACAAGTACAGTTTCCCGGTCCATGTGATGACCTAATGGTCTATCACGAGATCCCGCCAAGATTTGGAGTCTATTAAAAGTTTGGGGCATCTCCTAAGACTCCGACAAAGATTCGTCAATTTTTAGGTCTTGCCGGTTACTATCGAAGATTCATTGAAGGATTCTCAAAGATAGCCAAATCAATGACCAAGCTAACCCAGAAGAAGGTCAAGTTTGATTGAGGTGACAAAGAAGAAGCCGCTTTTCAGTTATTAAAGCAGAAACTGTGTAGTGCGCCTATCTTGGTTTTACCTGAAGGAGCTGTGAATTTTATTGTTTTTGCGATGCTTTGCATAAAGGATTAGGTGTTGTGTTGATGCAAAACGAGAAGGTGATTGCTTATGCATCACGACAACTAAAAATTCATGAGAAGAATTACATGACTCATGACTTGGAGTTAGGAACAGTAGTGTTCGCTCTAAAGATTTGGAGGTACTATCTGTACGGAACAAAGTGTACCGCGTTCACTGATCACAAAGTTTGCAACACATCCTTGATCATAAGGAGTTGAACATGAGGCAAAGTCGTTGGTTGGAATTACTCAGTGATTATGATTGTGAAATTTGTTATCACCCGAGGAAAGCAAATGTAGTAGTTGACGCTTTAAGCAAGAAGGAACAAATTAAGCCGCTGCGGGTTCAAGCCTTAGTTATGACTATTGGTTTGGATCTTCCTAAGCAAATTTTAGAAGCTCAGACTGAGGAAAGAAAACCAAAAAACATCGAGGCTGAAGATGTGGGAGGTATGCTGGTTGAAACATCAAGGGAATCAGAAAACCCCAGGAAATAAAAGTTGGAACCGCGTGCTGACGGAACACTGTGTTTGAATAATAGAAGTTGGTTGCCATGTTATGGTGATCTAATGACTTTGATTATGCATGAGTCCACGACAATAAGTTGTCTAAAGTTAAAATTTTTTTAGTCCATTCTTGGTTCCGACAAGATGACCAAAGACATTAAGAAATTATACTATGTGCCCCACATGAAAAGACCGATATTGCCACTATGTTAGAAGATGTTTTGACATGCCCTAAAAGGTCAAAGCTAAACACCGAAAAACGCGATAAGTAAAGGAACAGCTTTGTTGGGTGCAACTTGATAGCCCCCCTAGTAGAATTTAGACAATATTACATGGATTTCCATCACTAAGCTCCCCAGACATCACTGGTTAAGATACCATTTGGGTAATTGTAGACCGACTTATCAAGTCTGTATACTTTTTACCGATGAGGGAAAATGACTCTATGGATAGATTGACAAGATTGTACTTGAAAGAAGTGGTCAAGAAACATGGAATACCAGTCTCGATCATTTGTGACCGTGACGATAGATTTACGTCAAATTTCTAGAGGAAATTTAAGAAGGCTTTGGGTATTCGATTGGATATGAGTACTGCTTACCATCTACAGACCGATGGACAGAGCGAAAGAACCATTCATACACTAGAAGATATGTTACGCGCTTGCGTGATAGACTTTGGAAATGGTTGGGATAGACACTTACCGCTGATTGAGTTCTCATACAACAACAATTATCATACTAGCATTAAAGCTGCTACATTTGAGGAACTTTATGGTCGTAAGTGTCGTTCACCTGTTTGCTGGGCCGAGGTCGGAGATGCTCAGCTCACCGGTCCAGAAATTATTCATGCGACAACCAAAAAGATCATTCAAATCAAAAGCCGGATTCAAGCCGCTCATGATCGCCAGAAGAGTTACGCCGATGTGAGGCGTAAGCCTTACATAACTAGGCTAGCACTAAAAATGCTTAGCTACTCATATAAAGATTTGTAGAAATAATAATGAAGAAAATCATGGATTGATTAAACATTATAATTCTTACAAATAATCGATTAATGATTAATACAATAAAGTTTAAAGCAAATTCTCCTTTGGAATGACGGTGAATAGAGCTGGAAAATCCCTCCTAATGAAGCCCTAGTTGTCACTTGAGAGTCCTCAGTGGAAAGAATGACGAAATAAGCAGAATTATGGTTTGTATTTATAGGCTCGATCCAACTACGACGTAGCCTTAAAAGAGGAGCTATGCCATAGTTCCCATGTTGCACGTGTACCTTTAAAAGCTTGTCATAGTTATGGCGTAACTCAAAGGTATGAGTTACACAGTAGTTACTCCCTGAATGAAATTCACCTATAGTTACAGCTTAACCCTAATGGGTCAACTACGCCGTAGCTAAGATTTTGACTAGACGTCTTTGGGTCGGGTAGAGTATGGTTACTGTAACAATCTATTATTTCAAGTCATTTTATGACTCAATTATTGCCATTATTTGTTTTTAGGGTTTTACACGTTTACTTTTTTTAATTTTCATCGTTTAGTTAAATCGCGTAAACTAAAATTCAACATTCAACGTAAACGGACATCAAACAAATAAAAGTTTACGTCAAGCAAGTGTTATATAATTATTACGAGGATAATTTATAACTTTTCATATTTTATTTTTATTGGTTACGTAAAACATTTACGTTTCGCAATAAAATACATTTAGGCATACACGAAAGCACTAATACCTATCTATACTCAAACAAATACCCACTTTTATACCCAATATACAAAACTAAATCATTTCTATATTATAAACTACTAAGGGCCGGATCCACTAGAAATAAAACAGAAACCCATTTTAAATTTCACTTCTAAAGTATTAAGCACATGTTTAAACCCTCCTCCTAGGGAGGAGGAGAGCACCTTACACATTTTGTACATTTACCACCGCTTAGACATGGTCTTGCTAGTGGATTTGAGAAATACTTCTAGTATATAAGGGTGTACCATGCAAGACTTATCTCACTTTCCATTTCCATTAGCAAGTAAACTTTTAATTCTCTCTTATTTTATCTCTATATACCCACGGCTCATAAAATAATTTTTAAGGTATCCATAGTTTGTTTTCTATCAAGGTTTCAAGTATACAAGTGTTCTTAGGTATAACATCTAAGGTATATCAAGGTGGTTTGAAATCTTGGGTATTATTTTGGCAAGGGTTTATATCAAGAAGAAATTAGGGTTTTCATAAGAAAATTAGGGTTTTCTTGGAAGTATTTAGGGATAAATACTTGGTTTTGATTTGTGTATCACCTTCATACATCTTCATTGAGGTCTAAACATAAACCCTAATCTTTCTAATTATTCAATTTCATATTTTATATCATGTTATGTGTTAATCACCACATAGGATTCATTTTACGAGTTTATAAAATTAGATGACCATGTATATAATTCGAATTTATTTATTTATATGTTAAAATGATGTTAAAAATATAACATGACACAAGAAAAATACTTTATATAATTGTTGGTTAATTTATAGATCTAGTTTATAATTAATTGGTGAAAGTTTATTATTAAAGTTTATACACAAATAAATATGAGGACACTTTACTTGGACATAAAATGATAGATACAATTTAGAGGACCTAAAATATACCAAAGATGTGGTATAAATTAAACTTGGACGACTTGTAACAAATTAACCAAGTATAATTTGTAAAATACTAGTTAATTTATTAGGGGGGGGGGGGGGGGGGGGGGGGGGGGGGTGGGGGGGGGTTGGGGGGGGGGGGGGGGTGGGGTGGGGGGTTTGTGGTGGTGGGGGTGGGGGGTGGGTTAGTGTAGGGATAAAGGTGTTTAGAGGTTGGGAAGAATGAGAAAGATTATCTTTATTATCTTCTAGGTACAATGTATAAAGACTCTCTCTAGAAATAATCTCTTATAGCCGGGCCCTATATCTCTTAGGCTCACAAACAATAGGATCATGTCTTAGTCATTCAATGTCCAAAGATTTGGGGAGTTAGGGGGGGGTGGGACAAATAGGAACTAAAAATCGTGAGACAGTATTACACATTACTCTAAATAGTTAACTGCATTCTGTATTAAGTATCATATTATATATATATATATATATATACACGAACTGTTTTGAGTATTCTGTTGAGATTCAAAATTTTATAAATTCTAGAAGTATTTTTATATAATAGTAAATTTCATAAAGAATCCAAGCTTATAAAGAACTCGAAAAACGAAGCTATAACGAAAAAGTTATGATATTTACAAGATTACGATAATTAAATATATAAAAGTGTTTTTATAAAAGTAGTTTTATAAAAACTGGCATTGTTTCAGATCTGATAAAAATATATGGATATTTTATGATGATAGTACATGTTATGAGGATTCCAAGCATATAATAAACTCGAAAAACAAAGCTATAACGAATGAGTTACAGGTTTTGAAATATTTAAAGTTATAAAAGTAATTTTATAAACTGTTTTGAAATTACTATTTTGACACATATTCTTATAAAAATAGTGAGTATTTTATTTTTATAGTTTATCTCGTCACGATTCCATACATATAAAAAACAAGCGAAACGGAGTTAAAATGAGTAAGTTGCGAGTTTTTAAAGATTTTGGATAAATAGAAACTATAAAAACTAATTATTTTTTATAAATAATTTTTTGTAATTTTTATAAAAATATAAAATTATGTTGGGAATATAAAAAGTAGTTTCCGTTTGTGCTATAAAAACATTAAGAAATACCGTAGTGTCATTTATATAATATTTATATACGTTTTTAACTTTATAAATATTATTTTATAAAACAATTAAACTATTTATATAATATCATTATATAAAAAATAAAAATATTAATTCATGTATTATTAACAAATAATCAATGGTTGAACAAAAATAATATTTTATTTTACGGATACATATACATAGACATTTATTTAACAAAATATGATTTAAATATTGTTTCGACTTTTTAAATTAAACAAAAGCTATTAGGTGGTGGTGTAACTCTATAACTTGTGATGTTGTATTTATATTAAATACATTATACTCATACGGTCTATAATTAATTAGGTTGCATTCGGATTTCGCGAGACATTTCACTTATTTGATTTATATAATCAAATCATTCACTTGAGGTAAGTTCATAGCCCAATTTTTATACGATTCCAATTATTTACAATTCTCGGGGTGAGAAACATGCATTGTTTTACATTTAAACGCAAGTACACTTTAAACAAATTATGAGTTTGCCTAAGTAGCTATAACCCATTATGCCCATGAATCATGAACTGTTAATTACTGGTAGTAAGCGCGAATGTTATGAATAGATCTATTTGGGATTGACATCCTCGTTCGGGTGAGTAGCGCTCACTAGTTTTGGCGGTACCTGTAACACCCCCAAAATAGGTCGCTGTAAAAATATGTCCAGGAGCGTTACTTCATAATACCATTGCACAAGATGCGAGAGAACGACCTCTAAACGTGTCGTTTAAAAAAAATCTTGTATTGTTTAGACTCCAATGCACATCAAGTGAGCCAAACATCTAATTCAAAGGTTTTTGTAAGTATAAATGTTGGATCAAAGATTTGTAAAGAGTATATGACCATTTCTATCATTATAATAGTCACCAAAAATGTATGTATGAATGTCGAAATCAAAGATTTGTGAAGCATATATGACCATTACAATCATTATAATAGTCACCAAAAATGTAATTATGAATGTTGAAATCAAAGAGTTGTATGACTATTGTATCCCATACAATAGTCACAAAAAGTTAAGTATAGTTAGACCAAAGCTTTTGTAAAGTATGCATGGCCATTGTATCCAATATAATAGTCACCATGTGTGTAACACCCCCAAAAATCACATACGACGCAGCGGAAAACCAAATGGGGTGTTACTTCGTAATACACAGCAATAGATACAAGAGAACGACCTCTAGGTGTCGTTTGAATAATAACATTGTTGATTTAATCAAAAATCTGAATTTAATAATATATTTGTCCCATAATTTGCATCACTATTGAAAAGCTTGAATGTAAAGACTCCAACTGCCACATCAAATAGTCAAGCACTAATTCACCTAAGAAAAAAACATGCTTAAAAAGTGTCAACATTATGTGGTGAGTTCATTAGATCGGTTAAGTATAAATGTAATCCACTGTATCATACAGTACCATGGTAAAATCTCAAGATTTATAAAGAATGCATGTCACATTTTATGTGTCACCAAAAGTACAATCTCTATCCAAGATTTCTAAAGAATGCATAACACATTTTGATGAACAAAATTGAGTCATATTAAATTCCGTTGACATTGCCCGCACTTTATAAATTTCCGTGTGGCATCCGCAACTACATAAATTTCGTGCCATGTTGGGGAGGCCGAAGGTCCCAACGATATAATTCCGACATGTTAATAACGTACGTTGTCCCCCAGTAATAGTTAGTCACCCGAACGGGGGTTGTCAATCCCGGAATAGATTATTTTATATCCTTCACGGTGGACATCACGCTATTAATGTTCGTTTACCAAGTGATCGCTAAATCCCTTCTACTCCGACATGGGATCCACCCCCGAAATAGATCTATTTCATAACTTTCGCGCTCACCCCTCCCAAGTGATTTACGTTCATGAGGCTATTTGTGAGTAGACTTGTATGTATCCCAATTTGGGCAGTGATACAAGAATAATGCGTATATATATACTCCCGTTACGGTGTCCCTCAGACACCCAGGCAGTAATGTATAAATATGTACCTCCGTTACTGGGTCCTCCAAGAACACATCCGGGCAGTAATGTTAATTTGTTATCAGTTCAATCAGCCGAAGCTAATCCGAAATCATTTCAAATGTAAAGTATGCATTTGTGACCAAAAATGAGGTCAAATAATGTATCCCATAGCGAGCTATGCAAATAAGTATGTAAACCAATTTGTAATTCAATCATGTAAATGCATTTGCAAATAAGCATGTTCTCACCCCAAAAATATATGTAAAACGAGTAAAACATGGGGCTATAAACTCACCTTGATCAAAATCCCTTAAAACAATCACATTGTTATAAGATAACCGAGTAAGTATAAGGATTTGTAAACAAGCATGTTTGTATCCCCCTCGCGGTTTAAAACATTCAACTATTGAAAAAGCGGGCTATGAAATCGCACTTGATTAAAAAGACCACGATCATTAATCAATTAAATCACACTGAATCTGCAACGATCTCGACCACGACCTATAATTATGTCGTTCGATTATAACACATAATAAATACGACCAACGATGCGTACATCGTTACCACGAAATCATACATATTTTTATATGTATGTAGTCATATATACATGTGATGAGAAATCCACTTGCGCGTCTTTAAACCTTAACCCTTAGTATATTTTATGTATATCTTACTATTTTCTGTCTCAATATACACTTATCTCTAATTTTAAAGAAAGTTACTGATTTGTAGACCTTTTTCCTGTCTATAGAACCGTAATAATGAATCTTAAAACTATTAATTAATCATAATCTTATTATAACGACCGTGAGTTTTGAACCCGCTATATCTATCTTTTAAAGCAGACAATCCGGCCGGTAAGGTAAAACGTCATTACGATCAACTTTCGTGTTTCCGCGGAAAGTGAAAGGGGGCTCGAAGTGCTCAAATGTTTAATATAATCTGTCCAGGTTTAATATATATTAAATACTATTTTCTATTAAAGGGTATATTCCGATTTAGATCCAGTTTCTTCTTATTGAGAGTTAAAAG
This sequence comes from Tanacetum coccineum, assembly GCA_026074375.1. Taxonomy (NCBI): domain Eukaryota; kingdom Viridiplantae; phylum Streptophyta; class Magnoliopsida; order Asterales; family Asteraceae; genus Tanacetum; species Tanacetum coccineum. Next base: position 20,301 of record BQNB010068220.1, read on the forward strand.
TCCCGTTTTATGTCTAAACGTCCGTAAAAATATAATTTGTTATCTTTTGTAAACCAAAGTCTAATTTATCAAAGTCTCGAATTCCGGAATCCACATTTTATTTTCTGTTTTAATTCTCCGTTATATAAAGGCATCAAGGCCTATTTTTAGTCCAATTCTCGTCTAAAGCATTCTAATCTGCTTTACCTTAATAAAGGTCCCTGTTTAATATTTATTTCATATTTTAACTAGACCGCGCAAATTATAATATTTTTCATCACATCTTATATAAATCGATTAAATGAAACAATTTATATATTTTCGCGTTAACTAAACTCACTTTATTTCGGTGACAACACACTCAAACGCGACGCACCCCGGCTGGAGGTATGGCAGCCAAATCGCCCCTGTGGTGGCTGTTTAGCCAAACGCCCTTAGGCTATTTTGACATCAAAACGCCCCTTTGTGCGTTTCTGTCTAAACCAACACACCCTTTTTGTTTATAACCCAATACACCCTATTTTCCCCGGCTTTTTGTCCCAACAGCCAACCCGGCTGTCCGGCTGTTTTGTTGCAAACCCAACCCGGACAACCCCTCCCCCCCCCCGGCTTGTCCGGCTGCCAACCCGGACCCAAACCAAACAAACAACACCCCTTGGTGTTATTATACGACACGCCAAACGCACCCTAGAGGTGTTGGAACTCAACCGAACCCACCCCCTTGGTGTTATAAAACCAAACCAAACGCAACCTCTTATCGCGTGGTGGTCACAGCCAAACGCAAACCCTACGGCTGTGACCCCAACAACCCGATGCACCCTTGTGGTTTATACTCCCAACCCAAACAAACCTGACACCCCGGTTGTCCCCGCTGTCAAACCCAACCCGAACCAACCAAACAACCCTTCGGTGGTTGTTTTATACACGAACCAAACCCGGTAACCCAACCCCGACGCACCTTGTGCTTTTAACCCATTAAAAACAAACACCCTTGTTACTATAACAAAACAAGCGCACATCCGTTTGGTTGTTGTGTTTTTAATAACCCAAAGCATCCTTTTTTTGGGGGGGGGCGTTTTGTTAAACCACACGAAAATAACACGCCCTTCGGGCTTGTTATACGTGAAGCAAACGCACCTTGAGTGCTATGAACGGTGGCGGGTTGGCTGAGGAGCTGGAGGTCGGTCGACAGTGGGGGGCAGATGGTGGCGCGTGGAGGAGAGTGTTGTTAGGGGTCGCGGTAGACCGGTGGTGGGGAGGTTTTGGTGTTCGCGGATTTATGATCGCCGGAAAAGTTTTCCGGCAGCGCGCGAGTGGTGGCCCCGGCGGCGGGGGAGCTCGCGGGAGATGAAGGGTGGATGAGGGAGAGTGTGTATAAACGTCGTGTGTGTTGTATAAAAGATGGAATGAAAAAAGTGGTATAAATAATATATATTTATTATAAAACTAAGTGACAACGTTATATAGTTAAGGGTTAGTGTAACTTTTTGGTATAGTTTTTATAAAACGGTTGGGACTCATTTGAGCGAGCTTAACGGATGATTCAAATCTCGAACTTGCGCATTTTGTTTCAAATCATTTTTCTGATAAAATGAGTATTTTTTTTGATAATTATTCAAAAATGTTTTATACATTAAATTAAAATATCTTGTTCTTCCTTTTATGAAACTGGTTTCGCTTCGTTCCGAAAAATAAAAGGATTTCAACTCGACTAGTCGGTTTTCAAAAACGCTTTTAATAAAAATGATGAATAATTTATTTATATGTTTATTAAATAATTTACTGATAACTAAAAAACAAATTTAATTGTTTTTGTGTATGTCCGGCGTTGTATGTTCGAATAATGTTTGCGGTGTGTTTTAGCCCCTTTTCGGCTGTTTCCAAGTCTCGGGCAAAACTGAAAAATTTGTAGGAATGTCATTCCACATCAAATTGCTTTAGAGTCGATGTTGTGAACGTGATTTAGTGATTCGTTCTTCTAGTCAAACAGACCCCAAAAAGTCATAGATTGACATTGTCATTCTAAATTTCGAAAATTCTCGGATGTTACCGAGTACCTACCCCTTAAGAAATCTGTCACGAGATTTTAACTTCGTGTTATTCGATTGTGTGACGAGAAAGGTTTAAATCTGAAACCGTATCTAGCGAGACGATTATAACTTTCTTCAGTAAGATTAGATGTTTTCGAAACACTTCTAAACATACCAAAAGTTTGGCTAGTTGACCAGGATCTATAATCATTTCAAGGTAGATATTTTAGGAAAAATATCGTTACAAGTTTTATGATTGATATTCACACCACTGGTATCGCTCTCACTCGAATATCCCTCTTACTCAGACTACAATATTGTCTGCTTTGCCCGCTTATGCTCACGCTTTACTATGTGTCCCTGTTGGGACTTCCCGGCAGGGACCCAAACCAGAGTGCTACTCTCACTCAAGCACAAAAGCTTCAACTGCCAGTTCCTGGCGAGTACTAGGATGTACCGCGACCTACGTCTTTTCCTACTAGTGGCCGGAAATGAATAGTCGAACTATTTTTTTTTTTGGGGGGCTTCGTCGATAGGTGTTTATCTGTTTAAGGGGAGTTGCAGACCTATTGGATAAAGTTGTATAGTCGGGACGCTCCCGGACCCACAGTAGCGACCATAAGTACAATACTATTGCAAATGGTGGGGATATTGCACTCAGTCTGTTAGCCCACTGACAGTTCGTGATTGCAAGGATTTGCAATGCAAACGGTATAACTTAAGAATGCGATAAGGTAGGCTCCAGTGAGGCTTAAGATTTTGCGGAGTGGCAAGGACACTATGTGCTTCCAAACCTTTTTAGGATTCTGATGATTATCGATTTCAGGTTCTACTCGTGTCATATCGGTTACCATAAGCCCACTTAATTTATTAATTTCTTATTTACATAAGAAAGCGTTCAAATTTATTAAGTAAAAATATGAATAAAACTTAGTTCGGTGATTTTATAATTTATTTATTTAACTGAAGACTTAGGGCGTCCCAATCCTTTCAATTAAATAAATTATTAAGATCTCTACTTATAATTCCGGTGCAATACGCACGTACTCTCATTAAACCTTCTAGGGTAGTTGACATGACGATGCATGTGCTCTAAAGAGTATGGGACGAGTGATTTAAAACTCGTCTTTGGAAGCTGGGAGTAAGAACTGCCAGGCGAGATCGACATAAAGTTCAAGATAATTAATAAGTACTCGGTTAGAGTAAATAAGGTAAAGATCTCTATAAACAAATCAGTATAGTGATTACCATATCGATCCTCCTATTACAAGTCCCGCCTATACAAAGACTTACAATACTTAGATTCAACACAATCCCGTGTAAACAGAACTGTGGACGGAAGCTTGTTATATAGCAATTATCCATATCAATCATCATATTACAAGTCTCGGCCTATACACGTCTTGTAATACTTAGATTCATACATAATTCATGTAAACACCAAAATTATGTCGGTCTCTGTAATACTTATTAGTATAAAGCTATGAAGAAAAAATAATTTCTTTAGAGACATTGTTCTAACTTACAATGTCTGAGAACAATTGAGACCCATGGTGCAACTCACAATGTTAAGAAGTAAAATGAGACCATTGTATACTCACAATGTCTGAGGTATTAATTGAGACCATTGTTTAATTACAATGTCTGGGGTTAATTGGTCCATTGTGCAACTCACAATGTTGACATATAATTGAGACCATTTGCAAACCCATAATGTCTTAAGAACGCTTCTGTTATTTATATAAATAATTTATATAAATAAGGTTTCGATATATGCGAAAGGAATTGCATCGCCATATATATATTATATATGTATTGCCACGTAGCGCGTATGCAACACGTATGTAACACATAGCACAGTAGCGTGTTATGCACGTTAAAATGTTTGTTGTGATGCATTATTTATGAAAACGGTTATAGGTCTAGGGTAAAATAAGCAAACCTAGTTCTTATAACATTGCTCTAGATACCAATCTGTAACACCCCCAAAAATAACATACGACGCAGCGGAAAAACCAAATGGGGTGTTACTTCGTTAATACACAGCAATTTAGATACATGAGAACGACCTCTAGGTGTCGTTTGAATAATAACATGTTGCATTAAATCAAAAATCTGAATTTATATAATATATTTGTCCCATAATTTGCAGCACAATGAAAAGCTTGAATGTAAAGACTACAATGCCATTCAAATAGTCCAAAGCATTCTAATTCACCCTGAGAAAATACAGTTAAAAGTGTCAACATTAAGTTGGTGGGTTCATTGATTCGTTTAAGTATAAATGTAATCCACTGTATCTATCACACAGAGAGTACCATGTAAAAATCTCAAAAGATTTATAAAGAATGCAGACACATTTATGCACCAAAAGTTACCATCTTTCCCAAAGATTTATAAAGAATGCATAACACAATTTTTATGAACAAATTGAGTTTAATACATTCCGTGACATTGCCCTGCTTACTATAAATTCCGTGCCGCATACATTAAATTTCGTGCCATGTTGGGGAGGCCCGGGACGGGTCCCAACGATATATTCGACATGTTATAACGTTCGTTCCCGTGTTAGCTAGTCACCCGAATGGGGATGTGTGTTGTCATCCCGAATAGATCTATTTTATATCATTCACGTGGACATCACGCTTAATGTTCCGTTTTACCAGTGATTCGTAAATCAACAGAACAGGGTTCCACACCGGAATTGATCTATTTTCATAAATTCGCGCTCTCCCTCCAAGTGATTTTACCGTTCATGACGCTGTGACGTCGACTTGTATGTATTCCCAAATTTGGGCCTTAGTGATTACAAATAATGCGTCTATATATACTCCGTTAACCAGGTGTCCCTCCAAGGACACCCAGGCGTAGTAATCGTATAAATATGTTACTCCGTTACTGTGTCCACTCCAAGAACACCGGTGCAGTAATGATATTGTTATAGTTCAATCAGCGAAGCTACTCGAAATCATTTCAAATGTAAGTATGCATATTGTGACCAAAAATGACGGTCAAATTAATGTCATCCATAGCGAGCTATGCAATAAGTATGTAAACAATTTGTAATTCAATTCATGTAAATGCATTTGCAAATAAGCATGTTTACCCCCCAAAAATATATGTAAACGAGGTTTAAACATGGGGCTTATAACTCACTTGATCAAAATCCCTTAAAACAATCACTTGTTATAAGGATAAACCCGAGGTAAGATAAGGATTTTGCTAGAAACATGTTATCCCCTCGGGGTTTAAAACATTCAATAATATTGAAAAGCGAGGCTATGAAACTCAACATTGATAAAAAGACCACGATCAATAATCCAATTAAAATCAACCTGAATCTGCAACGATCTCGACCACGACCTATAATTATGTCGTTCGATTATAACACGTATTAAATACGATCAACGATGCGTACATCGTTACCACGAAATCATACATCTTTTTATATTGTATGCAGTCATATATACATGTGATGAGAAATCCGTTGCGCGTCTTTAAACCTTACCCTTTGTATATTTGTATGAATTTTATTACTATTTTCTGTCCAATATAACTTATCTCTAATATTTAAAGAAAGTTACTATTTTTAGACCTTCCGTTTTTAGAACCGAATAATGATCTTAAAACTATTAATTTAAATAATATATTAACCGACCTTTAGTTTTGACCCGCTATATCTCAACTTTTAAAGCAGACAATCCTCGCGGTAAAGTAAAACGTCATTACGAACAACTTTCGTGTTTCGCCGGAAAGCTGAAACGGGCTCGAAAGTGCTCAAATCGTTTAATTAATAATCTGTCAGGTTTAATATATATTAAAATAACTTATTTTCTATTAAAGTGTATATTCCGATTTAGATCCAGTTTCTTCGTTATTGGGAGTTAGAAGTCCCGTTTTATGTCTAAACGTCCGTAAAAATATAATTTGTTATCTTTTGTAAACCAAAGTCTAACTTATCAAAGTCTCGAATTCCGAATCCCACATTCTATTTTCTGTTTTAAATTATCCGTTATATAAAGGCACTAAAGTCCATTTTTAGTCCAATTCTCGTCTAAAGCATATCTAATACTGCTTATACATTAATATAAGTCCCGTTTTAATATTTATTTCATATTTTAACTAGACCGCGCAAATTATAATATTTTTCATCACATCTTATATAAATCGATTAAATGAAACAATTTATATATTTTCGCGTTAACTAAACTCACTTTATTTCGGTGACAACACACTCAAACGCGACGCCCTCGGGACTGATGACCGCCAAACGCACCCTTTGTGCGTTGGCTGTTAAGCCAAAGCACCTTAGGCTATTTTGACAGCCAAACGCACCCTTGTAGTGCGTTTCTGTCTAACCAAACCACCTTTTGTGTTATACCCAACCAACCTATTTCCCGGCTGTCCAACAGCCAAACCCGGCTGTCGGGCTTTTTTGTTGCAACAAACCCGATAACCCTATCCCCCCCCCCAGGCTGTTTGTTCTGTCCCGGCTTGGCCAAACCCGACCCCAAACCAACAAACAAACACCCCTTGGTGTTATAAGACAAGCCAATACGCACCCTCGAGGTCGTTGAATCAACCGTAAACCCAACCCCTTGGGCTGTTTATAAACCAAACCAAAAGCCACCCTTGTCGCGTGGTGGTCACAGCCAAACGCACCCTACGGCTGTGAACCACAAACCCGTTGCACCTTGTAGTTTATACTCCAACCCAAAACGAACCCGAACCCCGGCTGTCACGCTGTCAAACCCAACCCGAACCACAAACAACCCTTCGGTGGTAGTTTTATACACGGAACAACCCGGTAACCCAAACCCCGACGCACCTTTTTGCTTTTAACCCATAAAAACAAAACACCCTTCGTTTTATACTCAAACCTAAGGCACTCGTTTGGTGGTGGTGTTTTTACCAACCCAACGCATCCTTTTTTTTTTGAGGCTGTTAAACCAACGAAATAAACACGCCCCTTCGTGGGCTTGTTATACGTATGAAGCAAAACGCACCCTTGGTGCTTATCGAAGGTGGCGTAGTTTGGTTGGCGAAGGCGAGGAGATGGAGGTGGTGACAGTGGGGTGGCAGAGGTGGCGCGTGGAGGAGAGTGGTGTAGGGGATCGGGTAGATCCGGAGGTGGGGAGTGTTTTTGGTGTTCGCCGGATATGTCCGCCGGAAAAGTTTTCCGGCGGCGGCGAGTGGTGGCCGGCGGCGGGGGAGCTCGCCGGAGAAGAAGGGTGGAGAGGGAGAGTGTGTATAAAGTGTGTGTGTTGTATAAAAGATGGAAATGAAATAAGTGTATAAATATATATATATATATATATATATATATATATATATATATATATATATATATATATTATATAAAATAAGTGTCAAGTTATAAAGTTTAAGGGTTTTTAAAGGTGTAACATTTTTGGTTTAGTTTTTATAAAAACGGTTCGGGGATATGTTTGAGCGACTTAACGGTATGATCAAATCTCGAAACTTGCGCCATTGTTTTCAAATCATTTTTTGATAAAATGAGTATTATTTGATAATATTTCAAAAATATTTTATTATACATTAAATAAACATATCTGTTATTCTTTCTGAACTGGTTTCGCTTCGTCCGAACTAAAAATGGAATTTCAACTCCGATAGTCGCGTTTTCAAAAAACGCTGTATAATTAAAAATGTATGAATAATTTATTTAATATTTTTATTAAATAAAATACTGATAACTAAAACAACATTTAATTGTTTTTGTGTGTCCGCGTTGTTATATTGTTCGAATAATGTTTGCGGTGCTGTTTTAGCCCTTTTCGGTCGTTTCCAGTCCTGGGCAAAAAACTAAAAAGTTGTCCGGATTGTCATTCAAATCTAATTGCTTTTAGAGTAATCCGACGTTGTGAAAAACGTGATTTAAAGATGATGTTCTTATAAGTCAAGCCAGACCCAAGAAGTCAAAGATTGACGTCGTCATTCTAAATTCGAAAATTCTCGGATGTTACAATGTGTGATTACGATTTCACCCCTAAGTTCATGAAACTACTGCGTAGACTTGTACGTATTCTAATTTATTCAAAGCAAGGTAAGAGTTCATGAGTATATAGTTTTTGGCCTTATAGACACCAATCTAGTCGTGCCCCGACATGATATAACGTTTGTTAGTTTGGTATCGCCGAAACTAGTGAGAGCTAGTCACCCGAACGAGGATTGTCAATCCCAAATAGATTTATCTTATAACATTCGCGCTTACCCACCGAGTAATTAACAGTTCATGCAACTTAAGCTAATTCGTAATCATTTGAATCAAAGTAAAGTTGTTGCGTCCATAAGTGAAAACAAGTATCGTATCCCATCGCGAGATATGAAAATGAGTATCTAATCGAGTTTGTAATCAACCATGTAAATGAGTTTGTCATTGTCATAAGCACATTCCTCCAAAAAATTTAATTTGATAAAATGAAAAGATTGACCACACGTTTTCATTTGAGTAGGCTGTAGTTACGACGCAGTTGCCTCATAAGGGCTACGTCGTAATCAAGTTACGAAATCAAGTATGCAATCAAGTATGTAAAAGAGTATGTAAAAGAGATTGTAAATGAATATGTAAACAAGTTATAACGAACATGTATTCTCCTCCAAGATTTGTAAAGTAAATATAAAACGAGTGAAAGAGGGGCTAAAACTCACTCGAAGCAGTAGATCAAATAGCAGAAATAAGGAAATAATAGGCACAACACAACGGTAACCGGATGACTCGACCTAGAAGATGAGGTTTACCTTATCAGTTATGACATGCTAAATGAGATAATGAAATTGGATTTTCCGAAGGATGGCTACATCAACGTGACAGGTTGATAAAAAGATTTAGATTTCTAGATGTAGTTTGGTGGTTGGTGGTTGGTTAAAAGAAATCGAAGAATAAATCAAAGTATGTAATATATACACCTTATATGTTACATATGAAAATTGAACAAGTATATAATTCATAGCATGAATTATATAATTAAGATGAACAACCAAGAATAAAATAGTCGAAGTATATAATACGTTGCATGTATTATATAAGAAAATAGGAAAAATAAATAAAACAATATAATTCGACACGTTACCGGAAACCTCAAAATATTAAAATAAAGTGTTTTCATTTAAAAGAAAACACACGATTAAGTTTTGTAAAATAAATAAAAGAAGTTTTAATTTTTTTGTAAATTTTATGTTTTTCGTCTTTTTGTCGGAATTTGTGAAAAGTATAATTTTGTGAAAAATATTCTAAATATGGAAATTTTAGAAAATTTTGGCATGACCCGTTCGTATATAAGTCGTTTCCATATTTTTCAAAATCACTAAAGTCCCATTCCATTAACATGAACATCATGTTTATCACATGGTAATGCCTTCGTCAAAGGATCAACATTATTGTCATCAGTATCGACTTTGATGACCTTTACATTTTGAAGACTAACAGCTTCGCGGATATAATAATGTCTGTGAAGAGTATGTCTACTACATCTTTGTGTAATACATTCATTAGTAAGTAGGCTAGTACTTGAATTGTCGCAATACACTTTCATAGGGTTCTCAATACTTGGTACCACACCAAGCTCCCCAATGAATTTCTTCATCTAGTAATCTACTTGCGCAGCTTCTGAGACAACAATGTATTCGACTTCTGTAGATGACATTGCTATGGTATCTTGCTTCGAGCTTCTCCATGCTACCGCCCAGCCATTCATAATGAACACGTAGACTGATTGAGACTTTGTATCATCTCGATCAGTTTGGAAGCTAGCATTTATGTAACCCTTTACACTAAGCTCATACTTCATACCTACATAAACTAAAAACGTGTCCTTGATAATAGATCTCGTGCAAGTCATAGCTTACATAATAGATCCTATGGCCGAAGGATATGGAAGTTTTCCCATCCTTATCTTCTTCTTAAGAGTAGTGGGACTTTGGGCATCGCTCAAATACTTCTTGACCGCCATGGGTGTCTACCCTTTCTTAGAGTTATTCATCTTGAATCTCGTTAGGACCTTATCTATGTATGTGCTTTGACTTAATCCCAAAATTTGCTTAGATCTATCTCTATATATCTGGATCCATAGGATATAAGCAGCTTCTCTTAAATCCTTCATGGCAAAGCATCTTTTTAACCAGGCTTTTACACCTTTAAGCATAGGGATGTCATTTCCTATCCTAAGTATGTCATCCAAATACAGGATTAAGAAAACTATTTTATGCTCTTCAATTCTTTTGTAGACACATGGTTCTTCAGTATTTTCAACAAAACCAAACTATTTGATTTGCTCATCGAACCTCATATTTGAGCTACAAGATGCTTCCTTCAAACCATAAATGGATCTCTGAAGTTTCCAGACTCGATTAGGATATCATGGACTTCGAAACCTTCAGGTTGCTCCATATAAATATATTCATATAAGTGGCTATATAAAAAGTTATTTTCACGTCCATTTTCCATATCTTATAATCATAGTATACGGTTATAGCAAATAGCATCCTTATAGCTAGAGTGCTGACCATAGGCAAATAGGTATCATTATAATCAACTCCTTGAGTTTGTGTATAAACTTTTACTACTATTCCAGCTTTGAATGTGTTTACGTTACCATCCATTTCAGTCTTCTTCTTGAAGACCCACTTGCAGCCAACAATTTGGTTTCATGTGGAAGATCAACCAAGTCCTAGATTTCGCTTTCTTTCATGAATAGCATCTTTTCATTCATCACTTCTAGCCACTTATCTAATTCAGAATCAATCATAACTTCACGGTAGGTTTCTAGTTCTTGATGATCTCCAATATCATGAGCTTTTGAATCTATCATACAACCATAATATCTCTATGGAGGATGAGAGACTCTACCAGCTCTGCGATGGCACTTCATGTGCAACGTTTATTCTCTTGGTATCTTAGAGGATCTTATACTACAAATTTCGTAGGCTTAGATTATTCTACAAGCAACTACAGAATTCACTATAATATAATAGAAATTGACACATGGCGTTTATTCTGTGGTTAGTAAGAGGTTCTTGAATATTATCAAGAAATCAATTCACTCCTTAATGAATTTAAGTAGATAATTTGACTACAAGAACAGTCCATTGTGATCAACAAACACTTTTTTTTCCTCTAGATAGTAGAAGTAGTATCCCGTAGTTTCCTTTAGATACCCTACAAACTTACATTTGACAGCACGAGTTTTTATTTTGTTAGGAGTAGAACGTATAACTAGAACATCACATCCTCACACACTCAAGTAAGACAATTTGGGAGCCTTCTCATGCCAAATCTCATATAGAGTATTTTTACTTTCTTCGTAAGAACTAAGTTAGGAATGCGTGTAATAGTCTCAAGAGCATAACCCAGAAGGACAAAGGTAGGTCACTCAAGTTCATCATCGATCGAACCATATCTAATAAAGTTTGATTTCTCCTTTCAGATACACCAATATGCTACCTTGTATAATGTGGCGTACGTTGTGAAACAATTCCATACTCAGCCAGATGATCAAGAAATTTCTGACTTAGATATTCACCTCCGCGATCTGATCACAAGATTTTAATCTTCTTATCGATCTGATTCTCAAATTCATGTTAATAAGTCACAAAAGTTTTAAAAAGTTCATGTTTATGTTTAATCAAATAACATAACCATAGCGACTAAAATCACCAGTGATGGTGACGAAGTAAGTATCACCATCTCGTGTATGAACTCTAAATGGACCACACACATCTGAATGCACGAGTCTTAATAGATCCTTAGCCCTATTCACTATTTCAAATAAAGGGTTCTTGGTAATTTTCCCACATATACATTGTTCGCAGACATCAAATAAATCAGATCTAGTTGACTCAAGAATGCCTTCACTTTGAAGTTTCTTGATGCGTTGTTTGTTTAGGTGATCAAGTCGACAATGCCATAAGTAGGTTTTACTTAAATCATATTTGGTACGCTTAGCAACATGAAACACATATTTATCAATTGAGATTACACCATCCATATCTATTTCAAAAATGCCATTTCTAGGAAACACATTAAAATAAAACATATTATTCTTTGAAACAAAAATACCATAATGCATAAATGCAAGTTCAAAACCATCATCTCTCAAAAGAGAGACAAAAATAATGCCTCTAGTAACAGAAGGTGAGTAATGACATTCTTCTAAACAAAGTTTCATGTCACCAGGTACATTAAGAAAATAAGATCCAATAGCTTCAACTTTAGTAAGTTTCACATTTCCCATATGTAGCACCATGAAACTCTTTTCAAGTCTCCTGCTACTTCTCATTCCCTACACATTATTACATATGTAAATTCCACAACCTGTATCAAATACATAGGAATTTAGGGAGATAGTAAATAGTTTAATCATGAACAAACCTGGTTTTGCAAACAATCCTATCTGCTTGCCTCGCTTTAATTCAGCTAGGTAAGAGGGACAATTCCTCTTCTGGTGTATTATCTTTCAGTAATGGAAGCACTTTACATCCTTTGCTACGCTTTCTTTCTTCAGGGGCGGTGGAATTTTCTTCTTTTCCTTTGACTCTCCTTTCAAATTTTTCCAGGGTTTCTTTTTCACACCTTCAGCTCTGATCATATGCAGACTTGGAACGACACTCTTGCCATGTAAATTCTTCTTCGTAGTTTTCAACACCACGTGTATTTCTATTAGAGACTGATTCTACCAGTCCTGCATGTTATAGTTCATGACAAAGTTGTCGAACGACTTGGCAAGGAACCAAGCACGGTGTTAACCGTAAGCACATGTGGCATAGATGTCCAAGACGTTCCAGCTTATCGATGTATCTCTTCATCTTCAAAATATGAGAGTATTGGAAAGTACTCATGTCTTATAGATATTTATACGGCCGAAGATACGTGAGCTTATACGGTCGCACACGTATACATCGGGATACTACGTTAATAATGTAATTAATATATTTAATGTATTATATTAAGTATATTAGTTAATATTTAATGTAATTAATATATTAATTGCATTATATTAATTATATTTGTATTTTACGATTTAGTTAATTTGTTTAATGAATAATTAACGTTACACCTTTTAATTAATGTGTATTGTACATATTAATTACCAAAGTCCAAAAATCAAATATGGAGGGTCTGTATCGCAATTTTTGACCGACTAGGAGAGTTAGGAGGTGATTAGGAGTGACTTGTCCACCAAGTGATCAAGGCTATATAATGAATACACAAATTCATTATTTGGATCCCTTAGATAACCTAGACAAGCTAAACTTCTTCTTCTCTTCCTCTCCTTATTATTGGCCGGTTGAACACCCCTATTCCATAAACAAATCAAATTTGGTTAAAGAACAAATAAAGTATTTAGTTTATTTATCTTGATTCAATAACTAGCATTCGCGTAAACAAATCAAAGATGTATTGTGTGGATAATCTATAGAGGATATCTACTTTGATATCTCACTTGTTTCATGAGTTCATAAGGGGAAATTAGTACCCGTAACTTGCTCTGTTTTTTTGCTTGATTAAGAATGAAAAGGTACGTGTTAGTGAAAATATTACGATATTTAATCTACATAGTCTAGTTTGTTTTGTTGATGATAAACAT